>APFE030100736.1:2015-84475 GCA_000404065.3 Pinus taeda
GATTACAGCTGGGCTAGAAGCTGTAGTCCAAAGATTGGTTAGTGGTTACCCCGGCCGTATTCCCTTGGGAGTCATAGGGAACAACCTGGGTGTTAACATAAGGTAAAAGTGATTAAGATCAAACCATAGCATAAATTCTTCGTCCTACCACTTTTTACCTTGGTCAGTTGTTCTTTCAGTGAGGAAAGCACAACCTTGCACCAGTTGAAAACTTTTGGCTCTAGACACTCCAGTGCACACTGCATATAAGACCTATTCGCTAGATGTAGTGTCACACTGCCAGCCAATTTTTTTATTATGAAGAGGATCATTCTCAAAGGAAAATCACCTACATCCCTAATGTTTATTTTCCCATCCTTGCTAGGTTGTGTACCTAGCCGACAAAACTGTCTAATATAATCTCTCACCAATTCAACTCCACAAGAAAAGCCAGAAAGTGAGATGGGGGCACCTCGCCTCGACAATCCGGTAAGAAAGTAAATATCATCAATGGTAATAGGGACCATCTTGTCCCTAATATGAAATTTGTTATCTGTTGGGTCCCATGCATGAACAAGGAACTGCAGTAGTTCCATTTGTTTCCTCATTCCGGACAACTGAAGTATTTGAGTACCCCACAGTTTTTTAGGGCCTCAACTGTACCCAGATTGTTTAGGGCAACCATGTCTTGTTCTTCATGCTCTCTTTCTCACCATGTAATCGACATTCTAATCTGATGAAAGCCTGAAACACAATCATAAACTTAATTAGGATCCTTTCCATGCAAATAACAGGACAAATTTTGGAGAAAACAACTAAATCAAACTTGCGAAATTCACCCAGCGCAGCCCATGCATAGAGATAGTGCGTTGTAGAGCATGCTTCCTTATATCTAGGTGCTTTTCATGGCAATTTTCAATGTGAAAGCCTGTGTTGATCCCAAGGAAAAAAAAAATGAAACCCCAGGGGCCCCAAAAAACCCTAAAACTTGCATGAAATGACAAAAGAATTACTTGAAAAGAAAGTAGAGAGGTTTAGCTCCTACCTGGTCTAGATGACTTGAGAAATGGTCTGCGGAATCTCTCGCAATTAGCTGTTGAAGATCGAGGTAAAAAACTAGCTTAGAGCACAAAATTGAATGGTAAGTTCGAAATGGTTAAAATGTCATGGCAAAAACTTGTTTTATGTTTATTTCATGTTCATTAATCGAGTAAACATTAGTATTTGCCTATTTTTGCCTATGAAACAGATATTTTTAATCCATTTGTTGGTGTTTTGAGCAGGTTTTGCAACTGACTTACAGAATTCAACGTGCTCGATTGTAAATTGTACCTTTGACCACAAACCACACTTTTATCTCTTTTTTGAGCTCTGTTAAAAACGAAAAAGGAACCCCCTTGGAGTCCTCTTTAAGCTCTTTTCAGACTCTCTAAACATGAAAAGATTGTCGAGCGCTTGTCCTTTCCAGCTCATTAATGGATTGGAAACAATACCTATCTTGTATTATTTTACGCTTTTTCGAGCTTGACAGATTAATTTACGAAAAAGAACTTGTGGAGTTTTCTTTTTTTCCCTTTTCAAACTCTATAAACATGAAAATTATTGAGTTATCTTTGTCATTAAACTCATTAAAACATTAAATAGCGACAAACTTGTCCAACTAGACAAGACCGAGTTTCACCTTCGCTAGACTCGTTAAAACATCAAATAGCAATGGATTCGCCCAAAGGGTGAAATTATACAACAAGCATATGTTATCCTCCTCAAGCATGATAAAAATAAAGAGGTATTGGTTAGCAATGATTGGGGAAAATGGGAAAAAGGGGAAAACCACTTTATGGTAGCAGGTCACTCTTGAACATGACACTTTCACTCCATCATCGTGACTATCTGGGTTGGGTTAATAGCTTGATGGTTATCACATCGTTGGTCTATCATACCATCCATCACTTTTTTTGGGTCAATGCTACCAATTTATTTCGATGTTGCCGACATGTTCAAGAGAAGTCATTCAGTCAAAATTCATCCTTTGCAATACCACAAACCTTCATTTTCATGACCGCCATTCCTGAATCTTGTGTCGTTAGTCAAATTCCATCTCTAAAATCACTACACTCATTTCGTGTCATTGATGTGGTATGCATCAGGGCCCCCCTGCGACAAGTTACTTCTTGTCAACATCAACACATTATCCAAGAAGTTGACTTAGAAACACCCTTCCAGTACCTTGAGGCTTGCATGCATCAATGTAAGGTTTCTCGCTTTCAGAAATAGGAATACATCAATGGCCTTCGACCAAAAGACTTTGTATGGTGTTCAACATCAATCATCCATTCACACCATGCAGAATGTACTGCAGTACCTTGAGGATCATTATCATTATCAGTGATTTCTCTCGCATTTGTTAACAACTTACATCAATGGTTGGTAATCAGATGGTGTCTTCCCATGTTTGACTTCAAACCACATATTCACATTGTTAGACTCATACTTGAGCGAATGATTGAATGAGATAGAAGACCCTGAATCTAGTTTCATCAATCCGGGCTGTGATTTCAAGAGTACTAAATCATATGTACAATGGCTTTACATTAATGGTCATTCTGATCACGGGTCTATATCTGTAGATGATTGTTTATGTACATGTAATGAAAGTTTATAAGCTGAGCATGGGTATGCCTTCCCTCAGAAATTCATGTAAAATCAAATATCATGATATATGTATTGTAATTGATGCAGATCACCTTCCACTCTGATACCTCCTCATCACATCATAAAGCATTTCATTCGACATTGGCATTTTTCTGAATTCATGCTTTAGGGGGCAGCTGTTACAAATCCATTTGGGCACATCAATCCCAACATCCAGATCAGTGTTTTAGGGCTCGTCAAACCCTAATTTCAGTTGGTTCATGCCCTAAACAATTCACCCTTTTTTAATGCCTCCTTCCCAAAGAGTTTCATGACTTGAAGACATCCAGAAATAGCCTCTAGAGGGACCAACATAGGTAAGCCCTTGTAAAGGTGCACTGCAGAGCAGTTGATTCCACTTCCAGGGTGCTCTGCAGAGCACTTAGGCTTCCTTTCACTTGCGTTGGGTGAGAATGAGTGAAATTCACATAGGGTTTGGGGAATACTCTTATCTTTTGGAGTCATCTAGAAGGTTCCCTCACTTATCAACTCCTATGAGCTCGAAAATGTATGAGGAATGAGTTAAGGTGCATCCTATCCTCTCATCCCTTTCTTCATGGAACTAATTCTAAGTATGGAAGGCCATTCAATGCCACCATTTATGACAAAACCTCATTCATCTTCCTATAAATTGACCACTCATCTAAGTGATCAGGGGCTCGATTATGTTGAAGTGTAAGGAGATAATGCTGCTATGAGATTTGGCTTTGAAGCAAGTATTGTAATGCTACAAGTTGATCATGCTTTTGATGTGATGTGGATGGGATCCAAGCTGGAGGAATGGCTTTGAATCAGACACCAATCATTGTAATTCCTTCTTCTATCTAATAAAGTGTTTGAACCTTTTTCCCATATGTTTGTATTGTTTAATAATGCTTATATGTGTGAATTGTATTTGATTCCTTTCACTTATATTCAATAGATTGTGTGCTTTGATCAGTTCTTTGTTTTCTGTTGTGTTTACAGGGTACTTCTCAAGCGTGTTAAGTACAAGAAGGAGCAAAAGAATCGATACAAGGGAGACAAGAGGAAAGCAGAGCTACAAGTAGGTCTTCTTATCTTATCATCTTATCTATTTCTTATAGGAAAAGTCTAAAACACTTTAAACTATTGTTCTAGATACAGCTACTTATCTAGGAAATTAGTACTTATCCATAGATACCAAATTCTCCAAAACAAACATCTCCCAAGATGAGCAATCAATACGGAACGACATCTATCAGACAACCACTCTTCAATGGAAATAATTTAATATATTGGAAGACAAGAACCAGATCCTATCTTTAGTCCCTTGGAGCAGATGTTTGGGCAATTGTTGAAGGCGTTTACTGATATCTAGACACAATTCCCACAGATGTAGTAGAAAAGAAGACATATGAAACCAATGCCAAAGTTGTCAATGCATTATTGGGAAGTCTGACACAATCAGAGTTTGTCAAAGTTATGTAGTTAAACACGGAAAAATAAATATGGGACAAAATCATTCAAAGCTATGAAGGCGATACCAAGGTAAAAAATGCTAAGTCCAAACTCTCATAATTCAATATGAAACTCTCAGAATGCATAATGATGAAAGTATTGCTAGTTTCTTTCTACATATAGATGATATTGTGAATCTCATGAAAAATATGGGTGAAGAAATAAAGGACACCACTTTAGTAGAGAAAATATTAAGATCTCTAACTCCTAAATTCGAGTCAAAAGTGTCTACCATTGAAGAGAAGCAGGATTTGCAGACTCTTACTATTGTTCAACTTCACTGGATCCTGACTTCTTTTGAAATGAGGAAAGGAGGTCCCTCAGAAGTCAGAGAAGCCACATTTAAAGCATCTACAAAAGGAAAAGAAAAGGAGGAACACAAGGAATCATGATATTTATCAGAAGAAGATGAGGTGAACTTTGTAAAGAAACTTCAAATGCGAACTGAAAGGTTTTGCTTGTGGTAGAGTTGGTCATTATGCTGCTAAATGTCCTCACAAAGACAACCATGACAAAGGGAAGGATATTGCAAAAGGTAATAGGAAACGGTTTGACAATAGAAGTTATTACACTCATGAAGATAGTGATGGCTTGTCAAATAGTGAAGAAGGAGAATCTGATCAAGGTCTTAAATTACTCATGGATTTTGATAAAAATATTAAGGAGTCTAATGATAAATTTGTGGATGATTTAGAGAAAAAATATTTTTTTGAATAAATTACTCAACTCAAAATTTGCTTGGAAGAAAACAAAGTAGCCATAGATACATTGAAGCATCAACTCATATAAAAGGAAAATCATAATGAAAATTTAGAATGTGAAGTAGTAAGTCTAAGAAAGGAACTTGAGAAAATAAAACTATGAATCTTAGATTTGCTAAAGGATCTGAAACCTTAGATGAAATTATCAAGGTACAATGCTCTCCTCTTATGAAGACAGGTCTTGGATACACTGAAGAAACATCTCAAACAGAAAAGTCTTCAGCCACCACCAGAAGCTATCTAAATGCATCAAAAACGAGTCAGCAAAGCTTCAATCCTTAGCAAAAGAATAAAGGCATTCCATAGGTAAATCATGTTCACTCTAATCCAAGGATGAACAACAACAGAAGCACCAATCAAAAGGTAAACAACACTAGAAGATTCTATGGTTGCATAAATTTCTTCTTTAATGGACAATGTTTCTCATGTCATAATTTTGGTCATCAGGTTTCTCAATGTGTTGCATACAAAACCATCATGACTATAGAAGCAAGAAAAAAAGGAATGAGGATTCAAGAAGAACGCTTATAATAACTTCTCACCTCTTATAGATGAAATTGAATTTTCATTTTGAAATAACTTTCGACATGAAGAATCTGAATGCATGAGAAAATTACAGCGAACATCTCAAAAAGAGAAAATATCAACAAATTATAAGGTATGGAAAAAGAAGGAGTTACAGTCTAAATCTTGTGGCATAACATTGTTTGTAGAAGGAAAAGAAAATAAATGGTACATTGATAGCAGATGCTCAAAACACATGACAGGTGATAAAGATAAACTTATTTCATACAATGATTTAGAGAAAGAAAAGAATGTCACTTTTGGAAATGACTCACCTAATGTCATTAAGGGTAAAGGTTATATTTTTCTAAAAGAAAAGGTTAAATCTGGTAATGTTATGCATGTTGATGGATTAAATCATAACTTGTTGAGTGTTATCCAAATGTGTGACCAAGGAAATTAGGTGGTATTCCAATCAAAAGAATGTGTGGTTCGTGAAATTGACACAGCAAACACCATAATAAAAGGAACAAGAACCCAGAGAAATCTGTATATATTGAAAGGTGGCCAAGAACAATGTTACCTAGGCAAGGCAGAGGAAAACTGGTTATGGCACAGAAGGTTGGGACATCTAAGCTTTTCTCAAATAAGCAAATCAAGCAGGCTCAAAGATGTTTGTGATCTACCCAGTATCACCCTACCAAGAAGTACCATATGTAAGTCATGTCAATTTGGTAAGCAAACCATAGTTCAATTCAGTGCTAAAGAACGATCAACAAGTAAGCCTCTTGAACTTATACATACTGATTTGTGTGGACTAGTAAGGAAAAAGTCACCCTGTGGAGAACAATACTATGTCTTATTCATTGATGACTTTTCTAGAATGTGCTAGATCAATTTATTGAAACACAAAGATGAAGCATTTGATAAATTTAAAGTCTTCGAAGCATTAGCTGAAAATGAATTAGATCTAAAAATAAAATGTCTCAAATCTTACCGAGGAGGAGAATACATATCAGATGAATTCTTTGATTTCTATGAACAACATGGCATAAAAAGACAATTTTTTGTAGCTAAGACTCCTCAAAGAAATGGCGTGGCAGAAAGAATGAATAGAATTGTTCAACAAATGGATTATGCTATGCTTGATGAGTCTGGAACTCTTGACACCTTCTAGGGTGAAGCTGCACAAACCACAGTAAATATTCTCAACAAGGCTCATGTTCGTGTGAATAGTGATAAACCTCTGTATGAACTTTGGTATGGTAAGCCTCCCACTGTAAAGCATTTTAGAGTTTTTGAAAGCAAATGTTTCATCAAAAATATTGATGAAAAACTTGGTAAGTTTAACGCTAGAGTAGATGAAGAAATACTTCTTGGTCACTCATCTAGAAGAAAAGGATACAAATGTTACAATAAGAGACTTTGGAAAATTGTTGAATGCATTGATGTTATGACTGATGAAGCATGCACAGATCCCAAAAAGGTAACTTCAGCAAAAGAGGATGATGATGATGAATGCTTTCCCACATAAAATTGCAGTGATATAGAAGAAGAAACTAATGAAGCAGTAGAAGAAGACACATCAGACAAAGAAAACGCCCATCTAGGTATATTCAAAAGAATCATCCAGAAACTCAAATTCTAGGAGAAAAGGAATCTGGGGTACAAACAAGAAGAACCCTTGTAGGATCTCCTAGTTATCTAGCTTTATTATCCACCATTGAACCATAAAATGTACATAAAGCTAGTAAATATGAATGTTGGGTTAAGGCCATGAATGAAGATCTTGATCAAATTGAAAAGAATGATACTTGGGAATTGGTTCCAAGGCCTCATGATAAAAATGTTATTGGGACAAAATGGATATTCAAAAATAAGTTGAATGAAAATGGAGAGGTCATTAGGAACAAAGCTAGACTTGTTTGTAAACTTTTTGCTCAACAAGAAGGTATATACTTTGAAGAAACATTTGCACCAGTAGCCAGACTTGAATCCATAAGAATGTTTCTTACATTTTCAAGTTTTCGATATTTCAAATTTTATCAAATGGATGTAAAATCTGCTTTCCTTAATGGAGATGTAGAAGAAGAAGTATATATTGAACAACCAGAAGGATTCATTTTGGGGAATGATGAAAACCTTGTATGTAAACTCAAAAAGGCTTTATATGGGCTAAAACAAGCTCTACATGCATGGTATTATCGTCTTTACAAATATCTTCAACAACAAGGTTTCACAAAAGGATCCTCAATCAGCAACTTGTACACAAAAATTGAGGGTGATAACCTGCTAATTGTTGTTGTTTATGTTGATGATATCATCTTTGGCAGTAATGAAGAATCTATGAGTCAAAAATTTTCTTCTGTTATGCAGCAAGAATTTTGGATGTCTTTACTTGTTGAACTAACCTATTTTCTTTGTCTACAAGTGCAACAAGCAAAAGATGGCATCTTTCTCTCACAAACAATCTTTATCTCACAAACAAAATATCTCAAGCAAATTCTGAAGAAGTATGAGATGGAAGATTGCAAACTTGTATGTACTCCCATGATGACAAGATGTAGCCTTAGTTCTAATGATGATTCTCCTGTAGTAAACCAACCAGAGTATAGGTCTACGATTGGAAGTCTACTTTCTCTAATAGCTACCAGACCAGATATCATGCATGCAGTTGGGATTGTTGGACGTTTCCAAGCCAATCCAAAGGAATCACATCTTCAGGCAATAAAATAATATTCAAATATCTCCAAGGAACCCAATAATTTGGTCTATGGTATCCTAAAGATGAATATCTTACCCTTCATGCATACACAGATGCAGATTGGGCTGGAAATGTTGATGACCAAAAAAGCACTAGTGGAGGTGAATTTTACACGGGGCCTTGATTGGTATCTTAGTTCAGCAAGAAATAAAGTTCCATTGCCTTATCTATAGAGGAAGCAGAATATGTGGTTGTTGCATCTTGTTGCACACAACTTCTCTAGATAATGCAAATATTACAAGATATACAAATCAAATGTTCTCCACCCATCTCCATCCTATGTGATAATACAATTGCTATTAGTATTTCGAAAAAGCCTGTTATGCACTCCAAGACCAAGCATATTCCTATTAAGTATCACTTTCTACGAGAACAAGTGCTTGAGAAAAAAGGTTAAATTGGTGTATGTTCCCTCCAAAGAACAAGTAGTTGTTATATATACTAAACCTCTTCCCAGAGAAGCATTTGAATATCTTAGACAGAAACTAGGAGTTGTCTCTACCTCATTTTGTTGTTAATCTAGTTTGCTCAGTCTACAGGTGAAAATTTAGAAGGTTTCTTTCTAAATGCAGGTTTCATGAAGTATAGTCACGTATATACACAAGTTTCTTTGCAGACAGTCGCATATGTTTTTCTCTGATAGAAAAATAGTGGGACAGACTCAAGATCAACCTCTAACATGCTACTGACATTTATGATTTGATTTTTCTTGGTCTTTTTTGATGGGTACAGTCTGCGGTATGGTATTGAGTTATGTTTTTTTCTCATCGATATTTATCTTATTGATGAAGATGCTTTGATGAATGAGGTGTTGACAATTAATAGGTAGCACAGGTTCAGGGGGAGCATTAGCCTTGTAGAATATAATGCATTGTTGGCATTATGGTTGTTGAATTATGCTACTATTAAGATCTTTTTGTCTGAGTTATAAATGTCATATCTTTCATTTGATGTGAAGGTCGTTTGGAGACCTATGATGTAATAATTGTCATATTCAGTCATGTATGGACTTTTGAGGTCATGTCAAACATGTAATCCCACTTTGTTGGGTAGTAGTGTCAAAAATTTTAACCCACTTGGTTGGGTGGTTGAGTCAAATATGTATCTCCACTTGGTTGGGTGATTGATATAAGTATGGGTCCATGGTGATAGGAAGGTCATACTCAGTTGAGTTATAGAGTCATGTTATTCATTTGAAAAAAAATAAGATTCAACATGTGCTTAGGGGGAGCATGGATAGTATAGTGCAAATCACTTCCAAAGAGGGAGCTTTGGTCTGCCCTTTGCCCTTGATGTCAAAGGGGGAGAGTATCCTAGTGTTTTAATAATGTTTATTTGATGTATCTAATAGGTTTCTATAGGTTGAGGTGATGAACACCGACATGGTTTCCATCAAGTCCAAAGGGGGATATTGTTGGCATTATGATGCATATGTTTCCATTGATGGAAACTCACTTATAATAGAGCAAGTATATGGTAACTAGATGACTCCACAGGTCAGTTCAGAGGTGACAGAGTGATGGAATAGAATAACAGAATGATGGGACAAAGGTTTACAGATCATAATCAAAAGTTTGATACAGGTGAATATTTGAAGATCTATACGCAAGTTCGTCAAGGCCAAGTCGCGTATACACCCGAGTTTAAAGAAGCAAAGGTGCATACAGTTTCTGCACCATAGTATTCTAAATACCAAGGGCACTTACCGTGGTATTGCCTTGTGGTATTGATTCCAACAACGGATGTTTTGATCTCATCTAAGAAAACCATTGGCTGGAATATGGTTTTGACATATGGTATTGAAAAAGGCTAAACTATATAAGGAGGTGAAGATCAAAGTGTTAGGTGTGCAGGTGAAAGGGTTTTTTATGAATACTTCAATTTGAGGTATATTTACATTGTAAGGTCCATAGTTGACACATAGATTTGAAATAATTATGCACCGATGAATACAATGATGGATCGGGATCATGAGACTTGAAATGACTTTCCATTGTATGATTTGCTCATGGATTGAATGGATCTAAGTATTGATGCATGTTTTTTTCTCTGAATATTATGATTTGGGTCTTTCTGAAATTCTGAAGAGTTGCACAATTTTAGGTTAAAATTTGCAGATCTGTACGTAGGTTGGTCTTAGTGAAGTCGTGTATATACGTGGGTTCATTTCTTAAAAGTCGCGTATATAAAGTGAAGGTTTTTGTTCATAAATGGCTGATCAAACTAATCAGTGCTATTGTATCTCTGTTGTATGTCAATGATGTCCTCATGTTGATCTAGGTTGAGTGATAATGTCTGAAGTAGAATTGATTGAATGATGAAGTTGAATTTGGTTACACGTTGATTGGTTGAAAATATTACTGATGTTGCTAATTGTATGAGGGTTATGTAAGCTAACAGAATATTTCAGAATAACTCTGGTCAATTCTGTGTCTGATTCGAATTACCAATTTTTAGTATATTGAGATCTGTACGTGGATTTCTCTACAGAAAAGCACGTATAAACGTAGGTTGTCTTAAGTGAAGTAGCATATACATGTTAGCATATCAATGATCAGGGTTGCAGTTGATTTTGTGTGTTGATGCAGTATTTTGAGTTCAGTTATGTGTTCTGGTTACATTGATCTCGCTGTTATGTTTGAATTAAGTTGGTGTTTGCTTCAATTGATCTATAAGTTGTGATGTATTAAATCAGGTGGATCCAGAGTGAAAATTTATGAAATTTCATTCACGGATGTTGATGAGGGTTTGATCCTTTAATGAGGAATTCGAAGCTTCCTTCCAATAGTAGTTGGTAATCAAATCAGAGAGTTGGAGCCTTTAGTGAGGAAGTCAAAGCTTCTTGCCAGTAGTGGATGGTAATCAGATCATGGGGTTGGAGTTGCCTTCTAGTAGGAGCTAGAGAAGGAGCGAAGGTTGTAGCCTTCAATAGGTGGGTGTTTGCATACTAGCATGAGTCTGCACAAGTACAAGAATGTACAAAGATTTTGATATTAATAAGTTTGAAGACTGAGACGACAGTAGCGGTGGTTTTCTCCCACATTGGGTTTCCACCATGAATATTGGTGTTCATGTGTGTTTCTTATGTGTGATACTTTATTCTATTACTACTCCACCTGCTTGTTGCTTATCAAATGCCTGATAAATCACTTACTTTATGGTTTAAGTTTAACAGATAAAGAATTAGTTGTTTTACAAGTTGACTAAGCATATGCTAGTTTCTTTTACAATAGTCACGTACACACACAAGTTGGGTTCAGTAAAGTCGTGTATATATTCAGAAAATAAAATTATTATTGTGAGTTTTTAAAATACTGACTCACCCCCCTCTCAATATTTTTCCCAATAAAGACTTAGTTAAACTCTGGGTCTGACTCCAAAAATATTCAGTAGTATTTATTAAATTCCCACACATTAAACAACTATTTATGAGTATAAATACAAATAACTAATTCTGAAAATTATTTGTCGTGGAAATGGAAAACAAACAGTCACATCATTTGACACAATATTTTGGGCAATGTACCTGGAAAAATTTGAAGGGAAAACTAGTCACAAGAGGGAAATATTAGTAATGAGCTCACAAAAAATTACAATGAACTTTATAACAGGAAATTCCAACAACAAAGTCCTTGTACTTATCTCACAAATATGCCTCAAAATTCGTGCACTTTTTCATTATCAAAAAATAATCCAACAATTGTATGGCCTAGTCCCTTTTCTCAAATTAGGTGCATATTTATAAGTACCACTTGAACAATGTTGTACAGCCTTCACACAGTAAAAACTAGCATCTCAAAATATTTGCCTCACGCCTCAATTTTTGTGCTTGTTAAATATTGTAAGACCTGCAACAAATCAGTATCTTTCTATACTATATGGCCTTCTTTACTACTATACTTTCTCCTATAAATGTCTTCCAAGTCCCTTGGAATTCAATCCCTCTTTCAACTGCAATAAATCTTGGTAAGTTGCCTTGGGATTTGTTCCCTTTCAACCAACTTCTCCTTCAAAATTTTCTTCAACTCTCCTTTTCCCTCTCTTCTAATTAAAATCCTCATTAATGAGTCAAATATGTGCTTCTTAACTTCCCCATTCGCCTTTTATAAACTCATTAATGACTAAAAACCCTGACCCTAGATCTCAATGGCCAAGATTAAATCTTTCCATCACAAGATCAACGACTGTGATTTAATCTCTCATTAAGATTATTTAAATCACTTAGGTCACTCAAACTTTATAAAGTCACTTTTCGTCATTAAATAATAAAAGTACATTTTAACCTTTATAAAATCACTTTATAAATAAAGTATCTAGGAAGTGATATTTTCTTAGTCACTTCTATAGGCTAGGCACCACCATGCAAAAGTACCCTCAAGTTATGATCTCTAACACTTCCTCTTAGCAAGGGAGGCACTTCTATCATGTCCACCACCTCCAAGATCTGACTTCAATTGCATAATTTTGTTCATTGTAACAACTCCCTCTAACCCAAGAGCCTGGCCTGCTACTTGCTCTGAACCTTGATTATAATACCTATGCCTATAACCTATGCTCTAAGGATACTCCTTTCCCCCATCCTAAGCATCCTCTAATGTCATATCATACCACGAAGGATTCCTGATTGAGATAGAAGAAGCCTCTCCTCTAGTTTCCTCTAACACTACCACTGAGTTTGAAATCCAACCAAATTCACCATCCACAGGATGTCCTCTCAGCCTATACATCCTGACCTCATGGACACCAATCACTAATCTTGCATCCCTACTCTCTCCTATTAGATATGTCACTACTTGTCCGTTGCCTCTAGAGCTTACATGGAGATGATGTTTGTCTTCTTCTCTGGTACCCATAACACATTTCCCACCTCCAGACACCCCCTTGACTCCAACTGGAACCTCATGTATCCAATACCCCTCACTGCATGTGTGGTGTTAACCCCACTATCAACGTGAATGTCTAAGTCGATATTTGTAAGACTCATGAACATAAATCTAGTCCCTATCATGTGGTGTAGTGCCATGTTATCCACAAACCAT
Source organism: Pinus taeda (assembly GCA_000404065.3). NCBI lineage: Eukaryota > Viridiplantae > Streptophyta > Pinopsida > Pinales > Pinaceae > Pinus > Pinus taeda. Next base: position 15,233 of record APFE030100736.1, read on the forward strand.
GCACCAGTGTCCTCGCTTTTAGCAACGTTGCTCCTCGAAAGATAAGATACTAATGAGAATTCCTTCTCAAACTTTTTCAAAAACTCATCAAACTTGGCTAATGTAGCTACTTGTCCCTTGTCCTCCTTCTTTCTTTTCCTCTTACTCGAATATTGGCCTACATAGTGGTCAAACTTGTGACATGAAAAGCACTTGAATTTTCTCATGTTCCTTTTAGAAGAAGATCCCCTACTACCCTTTACCTTACCTTTTCCCTTTTTCACAAAAGAAAAATTCTCCTCATCTACCCCACCATTTCACACCACTCTTGTATTTCATCTTATCTCCTCTTGATGGAAATCTTCCCACTTTCTTCCCTAATCTAATATATTTTCATGGAAACTATTCCATTAATGAAGGCATCCCACTCATAGGAAAAACCACTCATGGTTGATCTAACCAGCTACTCATTAGAGACGGTTTCTCCCAACTCATATCTCACTTGAGTGACCTTGGTGAGGTATGAGGAAACTATGCCATTTTTGTTCATCTTGGCTTGCCTTATTTTTTTCCCACAATAGCATCTTTTAATTCCCATTAGTGCTATGGAAAAGCTTGATCAAGGTTTCTCACATCTTAAAGGCATAAGTCTTACATGAAACATGAGGAATAAGTTGGTCTTCGATAGCATCTAGAAGGAGTCGGTTGTACTAGATCAGTAGGTATTATCATTGTCCTATTGACAATATCCCATAGCTTAAATTCTTGAAGTACTAGTAAAAACCTCTCCTTCCATGGGATAAATTTTTCATCCCCACCCATCCTATCTTCCACCCTCAAGCATGTTTTCATTAACATGTTAAATTGACCAACAATAAAATTTCCCTTATTTGTTTTCCTAACATAACCCCTTGCAATCCCTGCAATACCACTATGTCAAAATCCGCCCACTATCTCTCAGAGTCCCATCTCTAATACCATCTTAAAAAACCACCTACAAGTTATTAACTTCTTGTACGAATTTCATAAAACTCTTAGTTAAACTCTTATTTCTAACTCCAATAAATATTTAGCAGAAATATAATAAATTCCCACACATTCAACAATTATTTATGAGTATAAATACAAATAAATAAGTTCGAAAATTATTTGCAGTAAATGAACAGTAAACAATCACACCATTTGACACAATATTTTAAGCAATGCCCCTAGAAAAACCCCGAAGGGAAAACTAGTCAAAAGAGGGAAATTTTATTAATGAGCTCACAGAAAATTACAATGAACTTTACAGCAGAAATCTCAAGCAATAAATTTCCCTGTACTTATCTCACACATCTTCCCCAAAATTCATACAATTTTTCATCCTTGAAAAATGTGCCAAATAGTTGTATGGCATGCAACCCTTTTCTCAAATTCTATGCATATTTGTAAGTACTAGTTGTAAAATATTGTATGGCCTTCACACAAAAAAACTAGCACCTCGAATTATGTGCACCATGCCTCAATTTTTGTGCTCATTAAATGTTATAAGGACCTGCAATAAATTTGTATGTTTATGTATTGTACAGCATGATTTAATATTGTACTTCCTCCTCAAAATGTGTGCCAAGTTCCTTGGAATTCGATCCCTCTTTCAACTGCAATAAATGCTAGTAAGGTTCCTTGGGACTTATGCCCTTTCACCCAACCCCTCCTTCACAATTTTCTTCAGCTCTCCTTTTCCCTCTCTCTCCATTAAAATTCTCATTAATGACTTAATTATGTGCCTCTTCACTTCCCCCTTCTCCTTTTATAAACTCATTAATGACTAAAACCCCTAACCCTAGATCTCAATGTTCAAAATTAAATCTTGCCATCTCAAGATCAATGGTTATGACTTAATCTTTCATTGAGATTACTTAAATATTTTAAGTCACTCAAACTTTATAAAGTCACTTTTAGTCATTAAATAATAAAATTACACTTTATCCTTTATAAAATCACTTTATAAATAAAGTGTCTAGGAAGTGAAATTTGCTTAGTCACTTCTATAGGCTAGGAACTGCCACCGCAGAAGTAACCCCGAGGTACAATTTCTAATAGAGTAGGCCATTATTTGATCCTTCATTTTCAGGAATTAATTTTTGTCATGTTTTGACATTGACCAAAGATGATCATTGGAAATTCGTGGAGAAGACAGCTAACGAAGAAGAAGGAACTTGCCAAAGACTGGAAGTTTTGAAGGATTGGCCATAGAAATCAGGACACATGCATCCACATCTGAGCCCAAATGTTCACTAACATTCGAGGAAGCAGTCACAGCCAAGTAATAGAGACATTCAAAAAGAGGAGGACAGAGCATTTGAGGAGGAAAGTAGTAGTTCAGGCGAGCGTAGTGTCTAAAAGGCTGAAGGAAAAGCCAAAGAGAGGAGGGAAACATGGTACCAAATTTTTGTCACAAAGCCTACTGAGCTTGCATGATTCTGTAATCTCTTGGTTATATGTCATCTTATACTTCTAGTATTTGTTCTGTTGAAAAGACTTATGAGTGGAATATACTAATATAATGTCTGGTATTAATGAAAGAGGAAGTTGTAGGGATGCTTGAGATCTTCTCATACTAAGTTTATGAGTCCCCTTTTAAAAAATTTGTTATGAATGCATATGTGTGTTATGAGTCCTTGGAATAATTAATTTGTTTCTTCGGCACCGATTGCATGTCTAATGTCTTGGCTCTGAGTTTAACGAGTGTTGGGTGCTTCATATGATTTCCTCTGATGCCTGATTTTGGTCCCTTAACCAAGTAAGGTCGCGGTACACCTCAGGTGAGATGCCTTATTACCTTGAGTATGGTGAAAATTTCAACACTAAGCTAGACTACGGAGGGGCCTTTGTTGGTCCCTGTGCCTAAACCCAAGGTCTCAACATGTTCATCATTTTTCACCAACAAATGGTTTTGTTGTCGGGACCTGAAAATTTTAGAGTCTTGAATATGGTTTCGATGATCTTTAATAAGGATATGCAAGATTGGTGGCATGAACAAGTAGAGTGATCTACTTCTCAAAAATATCAGCTGTGTCACTAAAGTACGAAGCGGCTTAAGGAAGAAATTTTGTATGCAGAACCTACAAACCAATCAATACGAGATCTTCTTGTGCAAGTTCACAAAGAATCTCTATAATTGGTCACAAAGGTTGTAGATCAAAGAAAAGACCAGTGGCTAGAGCTGATATCCTCATACCTAGACTCAAGTTGATATTTTTGAATTACATCGGATCGACACAAATCTGACGCGAGTTATCGACTTCTCAGTGTAGACCACTCTAGAGGGGTACACTATCGAGTTTTTCGCAAAGGGCCACCGGTCCTTCTCTGAGCCAAAAGCCTTATTCAAATCATGGTTGTGAGGGAGAGTATGAAAGGAAATCATGTTATGGATTAAAGTTATAATGATAGAAGAGAACTTATTGGTGTTCCAGAAGCCACCTATGGCAGCTTAAAGCCTCGGTACTGGGGGAAGGGCCTAAAGGGGGGGAATGCTACATGGATGGGAGCTATGAAAATATTGGAGAAATCGATGTGGATGATTTCAGGAAGGCTAGATATTTGAGAGCACAAAGGATGGCATAGATAGCGGAAGAATTACGGGAGAAATATTTGTAGTAGATTCATAGATGACAAAAGGAACTACGCCATGTAGGAGCAGTGTTGAGTAGTCTGAGGGTGCAAGAAGGAGAAAGAAGTTAGTTGAAGTTGAGAAGTGTTGGGGATGATGCTAGCGTGAGATATGGTCCAATAGGAGAGGTTGATACCATCATAGTGATAGAGGTGTAGAGAAGCAGTAGAGATTTTATCCTGTTAGCAGACATGGGAATGCCTGATAGATAGGGCCATATAGCCCAGACCAAGGAAAGGCTAGATGATGACATGCACTTCACTATGAGAAAATTATTTTCCGAGAATGATGTGTCTCCCACGAGTAGCGATTCGTTGTCTAGAAGCTCGGGTAGTACCTCCCCACACCTTCCCTTGGTACTTTATAACAACCCTAGCCAATTTTTGTCTAAGCTAGTTAAAGTTATTAGAGTCCACAGTGTACACACTGCCTACAAGGTTGGTCCCTTTATTGGTAGAAAGAGTAATTGTAGTTTGGGTCCCGAAGGATCATCACAACCAGGTTCCCAAGGATTTGTACTCATTTTGTCAATTAAACTATGTATGGTTGGTAACATAACCGGATCCTTTACTAGATATCCTAAATTCTCCAGGAAAGGGAATGCAGATGTCAAATGGAATTGTTACCTATGTGAGGCCATCTGGAGAGATTTCTAGACTCCATATGCCATGAAGATTATTGAATTCTAGACCACTCTTTGAGATAAAGCCCTGATATGGTTCATCAAGTGGTCCACACTACAAAAAAAATTGACAATAGATGTGGCTCATTGGGAGTTTGTCCAAGAGTTTAAACTCCCTCAAACTGAATAGAAAGGGCTATAAGTACTGTGAGAAATTAAGCAGAGGGAGGGTGAAACCGCTTGGGAGATGATACAAAAATTTAAGGATTCCATTGGAAATCTAGGCTACCCTATTTACCCCAATCATCAGCGATATTTTTTTATCAAAGCATTATTTCCACTCACCCACACACCATTGACTCGACAGAATATGGATACTCTGCAAGGTGCCCTAGAACATGTGACACAAATCAAGGACATGGAAGGATACCCAACATTGAGGAGGAATGGTCTTCCATGATCCTACTTTCATAGGACTATAGCATTAAATTGTTGATCTAACAAAGAAGTTAAGGGACATGCAATCGGTGCGATCATCGTGATCATAAATATGGTGTACCAACTGCCATGTCAAGGGGCATCATGCCACGAAGTTCCCATGACTAAGAGGCCTAAGCACTCCCTCCATACCAGTGGGGCCTTCTACATATTTACCCGTCGTCGAAGTTACGTAGGTTGGTACGTAAGGGCTATATGCAACCTGCATGCAGTTCCATGCCTTTCCTAATCAGCAGGGCGTAGCTCCAACCAAATATTGTGAAATTTACAGAACCTATTGTGACCAGACATGGGTCTAGCAACAATCAATCAACGCTAACACGCAGGTTCCTAATTGCAATGCTATTTGAAAGATCGATGATGATGGCCTACCTGGATTCCAACGCTAGTACTTGTAGAAGAATCGTTGCTCCCGTTCCTTTGCTCCATCTGGTCACAATCCTCACGATCCTTGTGAATGGACACCTGCACATGCAAAGAACGACAAAAATACAAGCATAAAATCCAATAGATGCAACTATATATCAGTCAGAAAAGATATAACTCAATCATCATTATAAAGACACATGAGTGGAACCATAATGATAGTCGTCTATTAATGAGTAAAAGCAGAGAAAGATACAACCAAGGTTCTGACGTTGAACCTATTCTCTGACTGGGAAAGCAGCTACATATGCCTTGCAAAAGACCTTCTCTCTCTCAGGATTCCGGCAGCATAACCTCCCTATGCTTCACAATTCTTACTATCACTCTAGCATTACTTCAGCGCTCAGAAAGACTCTAGCAAAACTAGCTTGTCTAATGCATGAGGACAGTCATTTATAGATGGAGAAGGGAGGAAGATACAATGTACCAGGACACCTAATGTGGATTGGCATTATCCCTGAAAAGCTACTCAGGATAGTTGTCATGGATAAACAATGACTCTCAACCTCTATCTTGAGGATTTTTCCCTCAAAGAACTTCATGATAAGAGAGGAAAAAACATATGGGTGCACGTTGGCCAAAAATCATAACCAAATTTAGGTGGCGCGAGTGTTTCTCTAGGACAGAGCGCCAATGGGCGCGCCCCCTTTCGAGGATCTGAGTCATTGGTGCAGGTAAGACACTGTGTACCTGCGCCAATGGAAAAAGGGCACTTTTCAGGGATAATTTGCAGAAGGTGTCTTCAGGGAACATGAAGTACATACTCAGGGGAACATAATGCAAATGTTGTTAGGTTATGTCACTGGTCACAGGTCCCGAAATGTATCCTCCAATGTACGAAAACAAGGGTAACAGGGACGGTGACCAACGGTGACAAATTACTGTGTAACACCTATGGCCATCTCCCTCACCTCTATCCACTTTTACAGAAGTATTCAAATGTCCCAAACAATTTTTTCTATGAGCTTTGTGGATCACCTACTCACCACATTGATTACTGTAGGGCATTAGATACCTTAGATGATCGACTGGATTGTTCTGCTTACAAGATCAATGAAGCTCCTTGAGGATGAGGAGGAGGATGAAAAAAAGGGGGGATAGTAGGTAAAGGTCTAATCTGTTGTTACAATTTTTATCAAGAAGGGTATGTTACAAGAGATTTCCTGCTTCCCAGAAGACCTTGGGGCTCTCAGTGCATGGTCAACACACCTACAATGGAAGAATGTCCAGAGTTTATTGCTAAATGGGAAGAGCACAGCCGCCAAAGGGGGGGAAATTTAATTAATGTTGAACTAGGGTAACTCAAGATAGTTCACCTTTCAAACATTAATATAGTCACCTAAGGAGGGAAGAAGACCAAGGTTGATTTGGGAGTTGTCGAATAGCCAACAATTATAAGGTCGGCCTCACTAAAGCATTCATATGATTCCAGCCAACAAAAGCACTATTACAAAGAGTCCATAGAGATTTTAAACAACTTGACTCCAACTGTTGAGCTCCAAGGAGAGTAACCAGAAACTTCAAAAGCCAAGAGTCTGAACCTCTTGTAAAATAATTCCAAACCAATAGTTGAATGGTTCAAGTTGTTTCTGCAGATTGTGAATGATAAGAAAATGCTCAGACAATTGCAGGAAAATCTTAAAGTTGTTCTCAAAGATGGGGCAGCCAGAGAAGGACTCATTTCCACTAATATACCAGAAAGACACTCCATATGGGTGCGTAGGAACAAGAAGAGAAGAGGGAGGGATTTCGGGTTGATACACAAATTGCAGGCTTCCAAATCAAAGATACAATGCTAGTCTTGGGCTTAGATGTGAATATCTTGCCGAGGATAACTTGGGAAGCCTTGCCTAAGCTGGAGTTCTCTCCAATCCAGTTACACATGTCGAACCAGTATTGTATCCTCCACGTGGGACATCTGGAGGATGTAGAGGTCGACATAGAAGGGGTAAAAACCTACATTGACTTTGAAGTAATAGATATTATGGGAGATAAAGACCCCTATCTGGCATTACTAGGAATAGACTGGGCCTTTGAAAATTATGCAGTAATTGATATGAAGAAGGAGAAGATGACCTTTGAGGTGGAGAGAGTTAGGGTGATACAACACCTGTACCCATATCAAGGGCTGAGGTTCACAGAGCTAGTCGATGATAGAGAAGAACCTGAGTTTTTGGACCAGTTATACTGGCTAATAAAGGGAAAAAGGGAAGACTATATTAATCCTATGACAGGAGGATCGATCAGTTGGAGGAGTGTTCAGAGCTCTGAAGTTGGATTTGAGGCTGCATGGGGTGATTGGCAGTAAATTTTCCATGAGATCAACTCTAGGCATTGTGACACGATCCACCGTATCAACTAGACTGGTACCGAGGTAGGGGAATTTTCTATTTTTAATGGCATGAATTTTGTTACTTATTTTATTAATGAAGTTGATGCAACCATTTCTGAAATACACAAATTACCATTACTGGACCTCGCCTTACAAGCAACACCAGCAAGGTGGTGGGGATCTGATCTCAACCATCTCATAGAATGGCAGGAAGTTAAGACAGAATTGGTGGCCAAATTCAGGTATTCAGAGGACTACCTGCCTAAATTTGTTAAGTATCGGGGGAGCACCGACCCTCGGCAACAACTGCAATACTGTCAGGCCAGATGGATCAAAGAAGGACTTTCGAAGAAATTGTGGGTTCACAGCTTTGTCCACACCTTGGGGACATTTCCAAAGGCATGGTACGTGAAGGAAGAAATAAGAAGACAAATTGGTGAGTGGGACTATATGGAAGCTCAGTTTGTTAGTGATTTTTCCTTCACCAATGATGACAAAAGGATAAAAGTTGCTTTACAAGCTGTCAAAAGGATTTTTCTCTCAGTAGGATAGTTGACTGAGGGCTACATAGACCAAAACACCTTTGATCACATATATGAATCTGGATTCCATGAATCCAGGGCTTGCAAGAAGATAGAATAGGAGCTTGATGGAGATGATTTAGAGGAATTAAGGCATCTGAAATTTAAGGAATTTGAAGGGGAGCAGAGTGTTGAAGATGGGCCTGTAACTGGTGGTCCACAGCTACTACCTCTGAAGTTACGAAAACACAATATCGACATCTGAAATTTAAGGAATCTAAAGGGGAGCAGAGCATTGAAGATGGGCTTGTAACTGATGGTCCACAACTACTACCTCTGAAGTTACAAAAACACAATATCGGCATTGACAAGAAGTTAAAATTAGCTTTGATTGGAGATTAATAAGATGAGAAAAGTACCAAGGGAATCTTCAATCTCTTAGAGAATACAAAAACATGTTCCCTTCATCTATTGCAAAGCTTAAGGGGATTAAGGGACAACTAGGGGATATGAAGATTGTGCTTAAAATTGATTCAAATCCAGTGAAACATCAGTCGTATGGACAGAACTCGAGAGTTAAAGAGAAGGTGTAGAAGGAAATAGAAAAAAAATGGAAGCAAGGGTTATCTTCCTCATTGACGAGGTAGAGTGGGTCAGTCCAATTTTTATACATAACAAAAAAGACTGAAGAAATTTGGGTTTGTGTGGACTACCAGAGTTTGAACAATGCTTGTGTTCATGACCCTTTCCCTACCCCTTTCAATGATGAGGTTCTAGACAATGTGGCAAGAAATGAAGCTTTTTCTTTTACAGAAATATTCTTTGGTTACCACCAAGTCCATATTAGAAGAGGATTAGAAAAAAACCACATTCACAATTTAATAGGGATCCTATGCTTACCACGTCATGTCTTTTGAACTCAAGAATGCACTGATAGTGTTCTCAAGGATTGTGATTGCTGCCTTCTAGGATTATATTCATGGGTTTCTGGAGGTTTACATGGATGATTGGACCATCTACATTTTTCTAAAAAGGCATTCCCATTTGCTCCAAGTGATGTTTGACCATTCTAGACAACTTCATATCTCTTTAAACTTGAAGAAGTACATATTTATCATCCCTTTCAGAATACTTCTGGGCCATATAGTTTTTAAAGAGGGAGTCTGTGTTAATCCTGCTGAAGTTGTAGTAATCCTGAATATGCCCCTGTCGATGAGTGTTAAGCAGCTGAGATCCACCCTCAGTCATACTTGATATTACTGTAGATTCATCTGCAACTACGCCTTGATCATTGTACCACTGGAAAAGCTATTGAATAAATCTGAAAGGTTTGCATGGTCTAATGAATGTGAAACTACTTTCAATGTGCTGAAGGAAAAACTAGTAATTGCACTAATCCTAGTTTATCCTTATTGGAACAAGAAATTTCATGTCCATATTGACGCCTTATAAGTCGCCTTGAGAGATGTTTTGGCTCAACCCAGAGATGGAAACCTTGATCACCCAATCTAAGTTTCTAGTCGAAAATTGTCCACGGCTGAAAGGAATTAGACCACAACTGAGCACAAATCACTTGTGATGGTGTACTCGCTATAAAAATTTTGGCACTATCTTCTGGGGCACCCATTCAAATTCTTTACTGATCATTATGCCCTAAAGTACTTAGTGAACAAGAATTTACTTGAAGGAAAGATTTGTATATGGATTATGTTGTTCCAAGCGTTTACATTTGAAGTAATTGTCAAGCTAAGAAGGTTGAACGTGGGCCCTAATCATCTTTCCCAGTTAGAATCGAGTGAAGATGGGTGATCAGTAGACGATCAATTGCTAAATGTCAACATGTTCCAAGTTGAGGCCATAGCAGACTACTTTGAGGACATTACATTATTCTTAGCCATAGATAAACACCCAGAGGAGTACACATCAACATAGTGGAGGCACATGGTGGTCTAAGCTGCATATTACCATTTTATTTTGGGTTAGTTATACAAGATGGGCCTTGACCAGATATTGTGTAGGTGTGTTCTTAATCATGATAAACAAGATGTATTATGGGAATTCCATTCGGGATTCGTGGTTGGACATATGGACGGGAAGACAACCGCAAGGAAAGTGTTTCAAGCAGCACTCTGGTGGCCTACACTTTTCAAATATGTGAAGGAATACGCTCGAAAATGCAACATTTTCCAACAAGTGGGAAATTCATCGCACCGGGATGAGCTTCCCTTACAACTGGTACAGGCACTGTAAGAATTTGTGAAGTAGGCGGTCGATTTTGTAGGACCCATTAATCCTCCAACGTATCACTCCCAAGCCATGTACATTATTACTACCACAAAATCAGATGGGCTAAAGTTGCACCAGTTAAAGATTGCACTATACACATTGTTGCCAAGTTCATCTTCAAAAATATTATCACTCGATTTGGGTGCCCCCAGAGCCTCACAAGTGTCTAGGTGAACCAATTCATTAATGAGATAGTTGCTTCATTTTTGTAGAACTTTATGGTATAGCACCATAAGAGCATCCCATACCACCCTCAGGCAAATGGTATTGTGGAAGCTTTTAACAAAATTTTAGAAAGGGGCCTCACAAAGATATGTTCTGCTAATTGAGATTACTGGGATGAATGAATGTCAGACACATTATGGGCTTATTGTACAACCATTAAGCTCCTACACAAGTATACACCCTTCCATCTTATTTACGTATCAGAAGCCATAGTACCTACCAAGTTCATCATCCCCAACCTCTTCATTGCACATGCTACACACATGATAGAAGATGAATCAATTACAAAATGCTTGGACGAACTCTGGGAGTTGGATGAATCCATATTTGTATCATATTTCCACAAAACTATTGAGAAGGAGAGGCAAAAAGCATGGCATGGTCGGCACATAAAGCAGAAACCCTATGCATTTGAGGATCGGGTCCTCTTATATGATAGTAAGTTCTTAAAACATCCTAGAAAGTTGAGAATGCATTAGTTAGGACCATTCATTATTGTGGAAGTAAAGGAATCGAGAGTTGTCAAGCTCGCACAACTTGATGGAGTCCTATTGCCTGGTTGGGTTTATGGTGCATGCTATAATCCCTTCCACGGCACAACTGCTTCTACATCAAAATGATTTGATCTTCGGAAGGGGATCATAGTTAGGTCTAGGTAGAGTCATTTAGTTACTTCAGTGTGTCAGTCTCCTCAGTTGCTTCAGTTATTTTAGTTTCATCAGATGTTTCAACTGAGTCAACTACAAATAAATTGATCTCAATACTTTTTGTAGTGTTAGTCGAGTGCATCCCTCTGCAACTCCTTGTGGTTGGGGAGTCACATGTGTCAATCATCTTATCCATAATAATTAGTAATAATTCCCTATGTAAGTTCAAATTTGGGATAAATATCTACTGGCCCGTTCATCAACTTTTAGGAACTTGTCATCATATCATCATAATTACCCATCATCTTCAGTTTTTGCATCATCCGGGTCAGGTCCAAGTCACAGTCATCATTATTGCTATGATTTGAATCAAGTATGGAAAGTTACTGTATTAATTAGTTAAGTGGTCTAATCACAAACGTCGTGTCGATTATGTCTATTTAGTTTGCATGGCAACAATAAGTTCCTCAAAAGCAAGCATATTTGGTTAAATTACATAGTTTGGATTCTGCGTCGAATTTCTCTGACCCTTAACCCAAACTCAAGCCCCTTGTATCTATTGTGTATAGTCACTAGGCTACAACCATGACTAAGACCATAATCTTTGTTCCAACAACCAAAGTAGACTCTAGAGTCACTAAAATTGAGCCTCTCTATGGAAAATATGGCAAGGCTATGCTTGTGGACAACGACCTCTCAGACTCATTCCATTTTCCAGCACTCAAGCGTGAAATTTATACAAAATTTATTACCAAATCTGATGGAAGCCAATTGTCAAGAGTTAAAGAAGAATTCAAAGGCATATAGAGGTCGACGCTGCTAAATATGCAAAGTCTACCAGTGTTTGGCACTACGGGAGCAACGATAAAATGTACCAAATTCCTCACTAGCAGAATGCATGGAGGGTCTCTATGGCTTGACAAGGGATACCCAATCCATGTCGTCGACATTCACAGACTCACAATATTGTCTACTGCAGGAGTCGTAGTGTCAGCTGCATTCTATAACAGTTCAAAGTGGGGAAAGAAGATGGGCGATGACAACTATTACAACAGGTATGAGACTTAGTGTGGTGGTAAATGAGCCCTTATTGAACCAATTAACAAGCCCACCATTAATATTTCCTATCATACAATCGTTGGAAATATCATGTGCCATTTCTCAAGGGGCGAATGTAGATTGTACACTATCTCCGTTGTGGAAGCTTTTGTACAAGGCACATAGTTAAATTCGTGCAGTTTTCTGTTAAATGAGCTCTTCAAAGCCTGTGAAGATGTCTACAAGAGGGAAACTTATTTTACATGTGGATATCTCATTTTTTCCTTAGCTATGTGGAAGTGGTGCCAACCAAAAGGCAAATAAATGGCACCTTTTACCAAGTATTAACCCCTTGAACTCAGATATTCACCATGGCAGGCCTCTGGGGACCCTAGTAGCACAGGCAGAAGCACTACAACAACAGGAAGCACTAGTAACACCAACAAATGATTGACTTGGGGAAAATTCAATGGACCTTGTTCAATGCCTGTTGGGTTCTTTATTTTGAGGAATTCAGTTTTTTCATGTTTTGACGTTAACCACATTTTGACCAACGTTGATTGTTGGAAAGTTACGGAGAAGATAGTCGACAAAGGAGAAGGAACTCGCCAAAGACTGGGAGTTGCAGAGGATTAGCCAGAGAAATGAGGGCACATACAGCCATAGTCGAGCCCAAACGTTCGCTAATAGCCGAGGAAGTAGTCACATCCAAATAATAGAGGTAGCCTAAAGGAGAAGGGTGGAGAATCTGAGGAGGAAAATAATAGTTCAGGCAGTTGCATTGTTTAAAAGGCTGAAGCAAAAGGTAGATAGAGGAGGGAAAACGAGTATTGAAGTGATATCGTGAAGCCTACTAAGTCTGCATGATTTTTCTATCTCCTAGTTATATGTTAGCTTATACTTCTAGTATATGTTCTATTAAAAATGCTTATGAGCCAAATGTATTGATGCAATGGTGTCTGATATTAATGAAAAGGAAATTGCAGGGATGCTTGAGAGTATTCTCATATTGAGTTTATGAGCACCCTTTTAAAAAATTTGTTATGAATGCATATGTGTGTTATGTGTCCTTGGAATACTTAAGTTATTGCATTTAGCACCGATTTCATGTCTAATGTCTTGTCTCTAAGTTTAACAAGTGTTGGGTGCTTCGTATGATTTCCTCTTATGCCTGATTCTGGTCCCTTAACCAAGTAAGATCGTAGTGCACCTCGAGTGAGATGCCATATTGTCTTGACTAAGTTGAAAATGTCGACGCTACACTAGAGTATGGTGGAGCCTTTGTTGGCCCATGTGCCTGAACCCAGGGTCTCAATGTCTTCATCGTTTTTCATTAATAAACACTCCATAATGGCCTTAATGTTCTTGGGATCCGCAACCACTCCTTGCCTGGAAATGATGTGTCTCAAGTATTGAATTTGTGATTGAAAGAAATCACATTTACTAATATTGGCATAGAACTTGTTCTTTCTCATCAACTGCAATACCACTTTCAAATTCTCTTCATGCTCTTCTCTAGTCTTTAAGTAAACCAAGGTGTCATCCATAAAACCAATATGAACTTGTCCAAATACTTACTGAGGATGTTTCTCATTAGGCACATAAAATTCGTCGGTGCATTTGTGAGCCCAAATGGCACCACCACAAACTCATAATGTTTGTATCTTGTCCTAAACGTCATCTTGTGGACATACTCATCCCTAATTCGAACCTAATGATATCCAAATCTCAACTATATTTTCAAGAACACCAACACCCCTCTCAATTAATTGAATGAGTCATCAATTTTTGGCATCGAGTAATTGTTCTTCAATGTAGCTTTATTCAGTTGTAGGTAATCAATGAACAACTATAGTGTGGCATCCTTTTTCTTTACAAACAGCATTGGGGGGCCCCAGGGAAACACATTGGGTCTGGTATAACCCTAGTCCAACATTTCTTTCAGTTGTAATTTTAACTCCACTAGCTCTAGCGTGCTCACACAATATGGAGCTCTTAAAACTAGCACTGATCTAGGAATCAATCCAGTGGAGAAGTCGATCTCCCTTCTAGGTTGAAATCATTAGGGGAATTTTGAGGTCTAAAATGGGTCTCCTAAGAAAAATGTACAACGAAAATCAACTTTATAAGAACCAATAGGATTCAAAATGATGATGTCAACCATTTTTCGTGTAGTAGGGTCCATCAAAAGTATACAACATGGGTACTCCTTGGATGAGGAATCAAATTTTGCATCCAACGAGTGTTACCACTCAAAAATTGAGTAAAATTATAGGCAGATAAGTTGAAAATATAGTTTTTTGTCTTTTTTTGCTCTAAAATTTGATGACGTAATCTAATATTATTTTATCATTTCCACTATTATTTTATAATTTCCTTAGGAGGCCCATTTTAGACCTCAAAATTCCCCTAATGAATGGTACCTCATTTGAGAATACATCACTGAATTGCTTTAACACCTAGTGGTTTTCCATTCTGGCCTCACTACTTTTAGGATCACTCATCACTTGGACCACATACAGGACGCGCCCTTTTTTATTGAATATTTTCACTTGCAGTGATGATATTTTCCTGATGGAGACAAGTTTCTTTATTCCCTAAAGCCTTGTTTCCTCACTCACATTGTTGAGGCATTCAAGTGATTTGTTATACTAGTCCACTTTGGTTCTATGGGTTTTCAGCCAATCAATGTCGATTAGATAATCATATGAGCCCAATGGTAAGATATTAAGGGTGGTTGTGGTGGACATTCCGCTTATTTCCATGGGGAACAATTCCACTAAGTTTGTCACCCACTTTTTGGCTCTTATGGCTAGATGGACTAGCCATGATTTTTCATGAGTCTACTTTGCAAGGAATATTTTTCTACAATTTTTGAGCTAATATAACTTCAATTAGATCCCAGGTGTTATAGGCCATTTTTTCACATCTGTTCAATAGGCCTTCAAACCGGAACAACCAAGATCCATGAACACTTTTTCATCATCCCTTCACAAAGCCCTAAGCATGACCTCTCTAGAAAGCCTAAATTTATGGGTTTGTTTGCTAAAAAACCATATTTTTAGGCCCATTTCACTCTACATAACTGAGAAACAGCACTACAGTGCAGTCTCTCCTTCTTTGAGGGTGCACTAGAATTCACCCTACATAACTAAGTAAGTGCAATGATTCTAGAAATTTGGGAAAATTAAAAAAAAAAAAATAAATAAAATAAAATAAATAAAATAAAATAAATAAATAAATAAAAAATAAATTAATTAATTAATTAAAAAAAAAAAAAAAAAAAAAAAAAAAAAAAAAAAAACCTTCCTCTTCCAAAATCTTCTAGGGGTTGTTTTAGCCATTTACCTTGGATAAGAAGATTGAGACCTATCTAATCCTACCTTAGAGACTTCATCTCTTAACCTTTGAGCTCATCCTCCCATCATAAGCGGATCTCAAGCTCATTAT
Source organism: Pinus taeda (assembly GCA_000404065.3). Lineage (NCBI taxonomy): Eukaryota > Viridiplantae > Streptophyta > Pinopsida > Pinales > Pinaceae > Pinus > Pinus taeda. The sequence goes on from APFE030100736.1 coordinate 30,912, forward strand.
GGTAAATCCTAAACTACCATCCCTCTCTCCTATAAATTTACTGCCATTCATAACATCAAGGTTGGCTTTTGGAGACTAATAATGCCCTCATGTTGTTGCCTTGCATCTAAGAGAGACATTATCTTCATTAATTAGGGCGACATTTTGGTGTGCTTTGTGACAAGGAAGTACAAGTCAACTTGGGGAGATCTCTACAAGATTAGATACTATGCTTGGTTGTAAACTCTCTCCTATTTCTATTAATACAAAGAGTATATTGTTTTCCTATATGTGTTATGTTACATTTGCATTCATATATTTCAATGCTTCGTTGATTTATTGAATAGAGTAATTGAATTATGCTATGTAGATGTTGTGGATCATTGGTCTGTTTTAGTTGTATGTGCAAGTTATAATTATAGCAATCAAAGCTACTATTGGAGTTTACAAGCTTGGAAGAAAGTAAAGCTTATGATAGGTTCCAAGTAAGCCTATTTTCATTCTCCAATTTCTCTAAGGAGAACTCTATATTATTTTCTTTTTGTTATTCTAGACTAGTCCACTAGGTCTAGGGAAATCACTTTTGTCCACAATCATAAATTCTGCATAACACCAAGTCAATTAAAATTAAAACAGGATGGTTGACGACAATACCTTCCATTTCAATTATTGAGGGTTGATGGTTTGCTTGCCTATTGTCCAATGCTATATAAATTTTATGCATGCTCTGGACCACATCATTCACCGGCATTGTCACTTACACATGGTACAACCTTTTATTATTTTGTTGTTGGTGAGGACAGTCCCATCAAAGGTGGTTCTCTCCACATGTCCAACACTAGAATTATGCTCTCTTAAACTTTGTGGCTTCCTCTCTTATTTACCTAATAGGTTGATCTCTATTGGTTGCAATGGAATTATGTTGGAATTCACCCTTGCCAAAACTGGTGAACTTAGCATCTTTCCCTTCTTGCTTGTATACTGAGGTGTTGTAGCAGCTACAGCCACCCTCCAAAATTTTGCCTATACTGTCGTCAAGTATTTGTGTTTTAATCACGCGTATCCCTTTCATATATGCTTGTGTTTGCTTTATTCCATACTTAGCTGATATTTCTAAGTCACAAGCTAACCTCTTGACTTGACCTTACAATAGTTATGGGCTTGCCTCCAGAAACTACATAATCGATGAGGGACAGTTAGCCTTGATTTAAATTTCACAATCCAGACTGGAATTTTTTCCCTGAGCTCGGAAACTGCACAGTCATGGAAGGCAGCCCAGCACTAAGCCTAGAAACTGTGCAATCCATCACTGAGCTCAGAAACTGCGCAGTGCACTAAGTTGGGAAGTTTCCCATTTCCTTAGAATTGTGCAATATTTCCTGGCAGTGTGCATGGCAAGTTTCCCGAAAAGTAAAAAAGTAAAAAGTAATTCCTAAAAAGTAGGGATTCATCATTAGTTTCTCGAAGGAGGCATTGTCCTTATTTTTAGAAATTTCCACCAAGTGTTGCTTTTTCTTTTATTTTAGGCATGCACTTCGTAAACCCTAATTCACTCAAATCTATTTACTAAACACCCCTAGAGCTCATTTTTACATTCGATCCTGGAGCTCTAGCATTCCCAAGGAGATTAATGAACCTTCAATGGAGTTGTCGTCGCTTTTCAAGGTGAGTTTTGCTTTTGTTGTCTTTAGCCACTTTTTTGTCTTCTTTTTTTTAATTTCACTTCTATGAGTGTTGTTTTTCTTGTTTCTCTACATAGTTGTTGGCATTTTAACTTGTATTAGCTTGTAGAAGTGTTGTTTCAACTTGTTGTTTTCCTTTCATAAGTGTCGCATTGATTTCTTGTTTTTCCACACCGGTGATCGCCATTACGGTGACTCTCCTCGCACATTTTTTTATCCTTTTGTTTGTTAATTTTTGCACTTGATTCACATTGATTCATCTATAGTTAGTCAAATCTGCACTCAAACTCACATCATCACTTAGATTTTCTTATTTCCCACACTTCCACCAAGTAAATTCACATTTTCCCTTGGCCAGTTTTCACAGTGACCAATTGGAAATTTCACAATTCTGAAGCGCAATTTAAGGCTTAGCCTCTGAGACTTCACATGTTGGTTGAAATGCACATTCCACGGTTCCAGGGCTTAATCTGTCCCTTGGCCACTGATATTATGTAATGCGCAATCTCTCCCAGTCACTGCCCAAGTTGGACTACGCATTGCACAATATCAAGCCTCGGGCTCCACCTTGGTTGTTGGGACTACGCAATGTGCAGTTCCCACTACCAGTCTCCCTCACTTGCCCAAGAAAATTATGCAAATTTTCTCACTAATGCAATGGTTTGCTGCCTAATATTGCTCTGAAGATAGATTTGAAAAAGGCTAATGTTTGCTTGCCATCAATGTCTTTTTTGTCCCACAGGTACCACAGTCGTTGAGCAATTCTCTCTAGTAGTCATTGTTACCATGGCACCCAAGGGAACTGCTTCAAAGTATACCATTTAGAGCAGTACCAGGGAAGCAATTGAGCAAACGCTAGTAAAATTGCCAATATACTCGAACACTCAACTATATGTAGAAAAGGACTCAGATCTTACATGGAAGAAAGTAAATGAAGATTTTTCGACGAAGTAATTCACAACAGATCTATAGGACCAGAAGGTATACGTTAATTTCCAAAGATCAAATCTACACAGGGTTGCATGTAGATATCCATCCTTCCCATGGGCAGATGTCATCAATTAGATTGTCTCACATATTGATGTGAAGACCGTGACTTTGAGCAGTGCTAACAGATGGAGTCTTGCTACTTTTATGGTAGCAGATTATCGACGTATGTTCCATTTGACTGAGCAGAAACACGCATGGATTCACTCTTATATGCCACCAAAAACTATGTGATCACGAGGGATGTTGTTAAGAGTTGGGTGAAGGAGACATCAAAGTTTCGAAAGAAACCCAACAACACATATAATACAAGATCTCTCAAGAGGGCCTATGAGGTGCTTATCATCTTACTCGATAGAATCCACACTCAGTGGAACACAGAGACCTTTCTGGAAGGGTGGGCAGTCCTACTGAACCAGGTTGTGAACAATGGGAAGTTGCTCAACTGGTCAGATTTGGTGGCTCAACAATTAAGGATCCATGTAGGTAATGCCCTGAATCCTCCCAAGGGCAAGCAAGTGAGATTTTTTGTGTCTGCATATTTACAGGATGCAATTATGCACATAATACATTCCCTGGTATGAACTGAGCCTAGTCACCTCGAGAAATTGCCATGCACATCCACTGCAAGTTGCTCTTGGATTGAAGCCATTGAGGGGTTATGGAGAAGCTAACTTACCACTTCCTCATCCCTCTATACAGGATGATCTTTGAGGAAAAACCACCTTGCATGTCTCATGTGGCAATGGAGGCAATATCAGAGATCGCAGATTGGTTTGCCTCACTGGATGGCACCTTCCTTAGAGTGTTCGGTGGAGAGAATCCGCTGCATGTTTTGCCAAGGTATGCCATCAACAATCTCTTCATGCAATAATTGTTGTGTCACCTTGCCACAAGGTTGTCAGTTGCTTTGTACAGGAAGAAGAAATCACCTTGGCCAACTCTTCCTATGTAAATTGGATTGTACGAGATAAAGAACCTAAAATTCATAGATATTGAAGGAAAGGTGATACAGAAGTTTTCATTCGGTACTTGACACTTTAATCCATATAATCCCCATCGTATTTGCAAGAACCATTGTGTGATAATTCACTTTCAGTGGCTCAATGGGACATTTCATTGGCAAGAGGAGGATCCATGGAAGAATTTCTATAATACCTCCTAGACCCACAAGCCGGTCAATTTTACAGGAACTTCATAGGTCACTCCATAGAAGGCAGTAACTCTAGAAGCAATGCCAGCAGAAGGGAGTAACCCTAGGCAGGATAAAGGAAAGAGAAAGGTTTCTCATAATCCAGGGGGAGAAAGAAGCCACAAGATGAAAGTAGATACAGCTATTATGAAAGTGGATTTAGCAATTAAGGCAGCAAGGAAACAAAGGATGCGGAGAGTAGAATGGGTGAAGAGGGGAGGGAAGTAGAGGGGATTGGAGGAAGAAAAGTAGAAGCAAGAACAAAAAGAGAAGTAGAAGCAAGAACAAGAAGAGAAGAAAAAGCAAGAAGAAGAAGAGAGGCAACACACAATCGTAAAAGAAATAATGCGGAAACAAGTTGAAGAGAAAGAACAAAACCAACAACCAGTAGAGGAGGAGGGTGGATGGATGCAGGACCAATATGTTGCTCAGCAAATTGAAAAAATGATAGAGATCAATGATATGGAGGCAGAACCAAAGCCGCAGAATAAGGATGTCGACTTGATGCCAAGCACACAACAGGTCACTATTCAGTCTCCACCACCTCCAGCAACAGAGTCAACTCCATATGAGGAAGGGGAATTTATTCCTCTTGACAATGATCTAGTTATGGATAGGTACAATCTATCATACGACGAACTCTAGAAGAAGATTGTACAATCATGTAAGAAGGATTATTCAGGTGACCTCACATATACTACATTTATGGGAGAAAGGGTCATTATGGCCAACACCAGGAGAGATCCCGAAGCCATTGCCTCAACTAACTTGGCCTTCATAGGTGTAGAAAAGTCAAAAAATCAATGTTTGATGGTTAATAATAAGCAATTGGAAAATAACTTGTAGGCTTCCAGGCAAGAGGTTGAACAGCTCTGTGCAACAACTCAGAACGTAGCATCCACATAGGTCCACTTGGAGGAAATGAAGGCAGTGATACTTCATGAAGTATCGAAACTTGGAGAGACCATGAGGGATCTCTATGAGGAGCTTTTTACCTTGCATAAGGCAATTGTTTGTGTGTTTGGCTTGCAGCAGCAGTGTAAAGACTTCATCAAAACTCTCATAAATTTTCAAGTTGCAATTGTTGTAATGCATGAATGGACAATGTCTTACAGAGGGCACCACTTGACTTGGGCAAGAGAATTAAGCCACAGGTAGAGCTAGAGAAAGAAAGAGTGTAGATGTTGATCCAAAACAACCAATAGTTCACCTCATTTATTGGTAACATTCAGGCCTCGTATGCACGGATATACAACAGTCTGGATTCTTTGGTGAATACCCACAAGATCCCATAAGTTTTGTAGTATACCTAGGGGGGATAATATGGGGTACAAAGGGAGGTACCCAAGGGAATAATGTAATAATCGGATGGACCATAGTAATAAATAAGGTAGTTAACCCGTTTCATGTAAGGGACCACAAGTAGTTAGCAATAATGTAACAAGCCCATGGTATTAGATAGATGGTATTGAGGGAACCATGGTAAGGACCCATGGTATTATATGTATGAGGCCTATATAGAGGCTAGAGACTCCCCATTGAGAGGTGTCAAGGAATATTGTATGAATAGACATATGGCTTGTGGAGTGTTCTCCTTCCTTAAGGAGTGAATGTATGGTGTTGCCCTACCTTAAGGGTTTTGATCAATAAAGAAGCATTTCTATCTATATTCAGATCTTGTTTTTCTTGGGTTTATTTGCATTGTCTTATATTTTCATATCAAATCTATAACAAGTGGTATCAGAGCACTTTCTTGAGCAAAGTGGAGAATATTTTATTTTTTATTTTTGCAAGAATATTTTGGAGCGGCGAGTTTGCAGAACAGATCTATATGTTTTGGTGCAAAATCTGAAAAATCCAATTGTAGATTTGTATTTTTTGTGAAAATATACCCAAGTTCAAAAAAAAAAAATCGGCCGAATCGGAGTCTAGATGAGGGAGATATTGCTGATTTAAAAATTAGTTAGGTTGCAGACATTTTTAGGGGCAGCAAGATTGCGGAGCAGATCTATATGTTCTAGTACAAATTCTACATAATCTAATTGCAGATCTGGTTTTTTTGTGAAAAAATACCCAAGTTCAAAAAAAAAATCAGTAGAATCAGAGTCTGGATGAGGGAGATATCATTGATTTAAAATCAGCTCTTTTTTCATAATTTTTTTGTGACGGCGGGACAGTTGCAATGCGAATCAGAAATTCCAGTGCCTAGATCGGGATTTCGATCACATGAAAAGATGCAGAATGGTTTTTCCATTTCCGAAAACAGGTCATAATAGGGATTCTGAGCAATATTGACTGAATTGTGGCCATTTCAAAATTTCTCCAAGTAAGTGATTTGTTTTCAAAAACCCTCTTCATGGCTTATAACAGTAAGTTTTTTACAGGAAAAAATAATGGGTCTTCTATTGAAAATTTTATAGCATGTCTTAAGTTTGACTTCCTAGGGTGTTGTAAGGACAAAATATGGTACTATTTGAAAGATGAGGCTGATATATGGTGGAAATCACTTGACAGTGAGATTCTGAAGTTATGTCGTACTGATGAAATGGAAGAACTACTTTTGGCCAAATGGTCTCATACTAGAAAGGAGGAAACCAAAAAACCTAGCAAATAATTTATTTTTGCAGGAAAGAAGGAACCAAGAAACCTAAAGGGTTATTTTCTGCTGGTATCTCCTTATTGCAAGTTCATGGATTGATTCAGAAGGAGAAGATCATTGTGTCTATAAATCCTAGTTGCAAGCATAATTTTATCAATGTTAATTTGGCAAAAAAATTGCAAGTTCTAGCAAAAAACATTGAAAACACACAGGTTGATAATGGGGATGTTCAAGTTTATAAAGATTTGAAGCTTTCTATGGATAAGTATGTGTTGCATTGTGACTTTTATACTTCAGATATGGATAACATGGATGTTGTTTTGGGATATCCTTGGATGGAATCTGTGGGTATTATCCATATTAATGTGCAGAAGAAATTCCTAAAGCTCTGGTATAAAAAGAAGAAAATTACATTGCAGGATATTTCCATTAATACCAAAGAAGAAGATGTTCCAGGGACTAACACATCAGATGATGAGCCCTTGATGGTCAAAAACCAAACACAAACATCAAACCAGGTACCAGAAAAACAGGTAGAGTCCAAGGAGGCTGAAGCAGAAAATGTTACATCGGATGAGGACTCAGTGGTTGAATTAATATTGGAAGATAAGAAACAATAGCAAGCACCACAACATGTACTAGATACCAATCAGGCACCATTAGGTGGTGAATTAAAGAAAGATACACCGTTGGTTAACACTTCAGTATATCACCACCCACATCACCCCGCAAGAAAACAACCAACAAGATGGCAAATAATTAACCATAGCGACAACAACCCCTGAATGACAGATAGAGAGGAGCGATGATCCACCTACTACACATCAACACAGAAGAGCAGCCAGGGTCAACCTTCATCTCAAGTGAGCGAGGCACCAGCTAGATCAAGAGCTCGCCTTTCTCTGGGATGGCTAGATGCACGTGCATGGTATCGGTGGACTACTCTTTTGAATAAGTCTTATTATTTGTGTTCTTCCCATGTTTCGGGAACGAAACATGTTAAGGGGGTGGAATGTAGTATACCTAGGGGGGATAATATGGGGTACAAAGGGAGGTACCCAAGGGAATAATGGAATAATGGGATGGGCCATAGTAATAAATAAGGTGGTTAACCCATATCATGTAAGGGACCACAAGTAGTTAGCAATAATGTAATAAGCCCATGGTATTATATAGATGGTATTGAGGGAACCATGGTAATGACCCATGGTATTGTATGTATGAGGCCTATATAGAGGCTAGAGACTCCCCATTAAGAGGTGTCAAGGACTATTGTATGAACAGGCATAAGGCTTGTGGAGTGTTCTCCTTCCTTAAGGAGTGATTTTATGGTGTTGCCCTACCTTAAGGGTTTTGATCAATAAAGAAGCATTTCTATCTATATTCAGATCTTGTTTTTCTTGGGTTTATTTGCATTGTCTTATATTTTCATATCAGTTCTATAACAAGTTCGCTCACTCACTGAAGCCAAACCTAGGAACCAAGTCAAAAAGTAGGTATGGGAATACTTAGAGCAACTGAGACAAATTGTCACCAAGGAGGACTTGGAGGTGAATAGACAAAACATGCACAACTACATTAACGGTCTTTTCTAAGTGTGAAAAATGTTGATCATGTTGTGGAAGGAAATAGAAATTGGTTCCAAATCATTGTACCAAGATTCCATGGACGCTAAAGTCCGCTTCCAGCCAGACACCATTACACAATTTGGGGATTTCATTGCACAGTACCAGGCTTGGCACCGCTATGTGACCGACAAACATCAAGAGGAAGTTGTTGAGCTAGAGTTTCCACAAACCCAAGCATCATAGTATTTCGTCTTGTTAAGTTGTCAAGTTGTGTCTACCCTATTTTGTTTTATATGGGTACTAGTGTAAATTGTAATATTATTTGTAATTAATTATTATATGGGTATGAGTGTAAATTGTAATATTATTTGTAAGTAATTTGTAAGTGGAATTCCAATGTCAATATTGGAATGTGAAGAGTCATGATATAATGTAATGAGTTATTTGTAAAGAAGTTGAAGAGTAATGAGGGTAGTCCAAAGGTCACAAAGGGGAGTTGAAGATTCACCCCCTCTTGTTATAAATAAAACCTTATAACTCATGTAAATGGATTTTGGGAGCAAAGCTTTTGGCTAGGCTTAGGCTTAGAAAGAGCTTGGGATTTTGTGAGAGTCTTGGCTTCTCCTAACATAGAGGGAGTATCCTTCTTTGGAGGAGTAGGTGTTGTTGACTTCATGTTCCACTATTGGGGCTAGTGGTTCGTCAATGGTGTATGTATGATTGGAACTTTCACTTCTAATAAAAGCTCAAAGTCGGCATGCTTTCATGTGTATGTTGTGAATATTGTAGAACTATTCTTGTTGTATTTGCAATGTATGTTATTTAACTTACGCTTATGCTTATGAACTATTTCATTTTCATTTGTATGAATCTTGTTGAATGTGTATTATTATATTAATTCATCATTGTTAACTTGTGGACTATTCTGCATATTATCTTGTGATGTCATTATGCTCATGTGTTCCTTTCAAGTTGCATACTATTACATGCTTCTAAGGGGCTCAATTTTTTTTCCCTTCATGTGTTGGAACCACCATGCATCGCACTTGACCTTCTGCATGGTCACAAACTTTCTCTCACCAAAGTCACCATGCACCACTCTATGCGGTTTTGCAACCAAGGAATATCATTAACACCCCACTGATGGGACTCCTACTCCAAACGATGTGAGGTCTCGTTGGGACTTCATATCATAGATATCCCTAGAATATTGGTGCATCCAGCACCATCAACATCTTTGGTGCTAGAAGGAGGTCCAGATGACAAGTTGAGCCCATGTAGTTTGTTTGAACTTTCTGCACTCATTAATGGCTTCCTTCCATATCTTAGCCACAGTATGTTTTTATAAAACTTCAAAATTAAAAGTGTTGATGGAAATCATTAATGACTTATCAAATATCAAATTCAATGGTGAGAGTGAAATGAACTTCATTGAGCGCATTGCTTGTTTTCTTGAGTTTTGCATGAAGCACAATATACATTGCAAGGAGGTTTCTTGTACGTTGTTCACTCTTACGTATGAAGGGTGCGTAAGGAAATGTTGTTACACACTGCTTGTTGCTTCCATACACTCTTTCAAACATCTTTCCACAAAACTTTACCGCACCTTTGATAGGTATGATTACAAATTTATGTTCAAGAAAATTATGTGATTGAGGAAATCACTTGATGATTTTCATGATCATTTCATTCATTTTTTTTTTTTTCTAAAGACGATGTTGATTTCTCTTTAATGAAAGATAAATTACAATTTATTGTTCACATTTCGATGAATTCACATGAATATCAATCTTTCGAAAGTTTCCCAACATATTGTGGTATTAGAGCTTCTAAATCTGCGATGAATGAAGTTGCTACTCTGAGTGACTCTTTGTCTCCTTCTAATCAAACAAATCTGGTTTCATAGGTTGAGGTGGGATAACTTGAGAATTAATCTGTTTATTTACCACCATTTTCTCCTACCCCACATATTCATAATTCCAGTGCAAATTTGGACTACAAATCTGATGTTTGCGATCAAGGGTTATCTCCTCATCCCCTATCCTTCGGTTCCTCTAGTCCTCCGAATTGTGAGTGGTTGTGTTCACCTATTTCGAATGTTTCTCTAAATTTTCATGATGATCAAGCTCTGGATGGAGTTGATGTTCCGCAAAAAACTTGTGATATCATTTACAATGACTATGTGTGGGAGTCTACATCTGAACAAGAATTTGTGATGACAGAGGATTCTTCTCCTTCTACACCTCTCCCTCATTATCCTAACATTTTCCGTGATTCCTTAACTCCTATTAAATCTTGCGAAAATTTAGTTTCTGATGATATTATTACTTCTGATCATTTTCAGAACTCGTGGAATGTTAGTTTTTCATCCAAATACGGAGAGGAAAAATATTCTTTTTTAAATTTCCCCAATCTATCATCTCATAATTTTAATGAATTAGAGGGTGACATTTCTTGTTTTCCATCTTCCCCTCTTTATGATTCATCAGATCATGAGGATGCCTCTATTTTTTATCTTGAACTATTTTATCATGGTTGTCATGATATTTTCAATCGTTCATCTGATCACGATTCTGATTTTTCCATTGTTGATTTTTCTAAGCCACTATTCTTTGATGATCTACCTTCTAATGATTTGGAACTTCCGCAAGTTGTCATGGAACTTTAGCCCAAGCTGATGTTTTTGTTAGGTTCTTGCAGTCTTGGGATTAGTTCCAATTCCAATCAGAATAGTGATGTATCTTTCAAGTCTCCACATCACTCTGCCACACACATTGAAAATTAATCTCCTTCACAGTTTTCACATCCTCCATCTGCATTGTATGATCATATAGCTCAGTCATTAGAGTCATACCTGGAGATAACGGTTGCAAAATGAAATTTTTCTTCTTTCGTTACGTTCTCCCGGTTATGCAGTTCGAAAGTTTGTTGTTGTGTATCTTCAAGTTGCAGTGTGTCTAAACACTGAAATGCATCCGCATAATGTCTTTCGTGCATGTTTCTTTCATACTTTTCTACATGCATATTCAAACTTTGAGTGTTTTGGTTTGCATTGTCTTATTCTTCTTTTTTAATTTCACTATTGAATATATTTCTTGATATGAATCCCCTCGCTTACACAGGTCAACCAATGCACCAGTATCTACACTAGAAGTTTCATTTTACGTGAGTCTAGCCTATTCTCTGATTAGGTTAGGAGTAGGAGTCTTTTTTTGTTTTTCTTTGTTGCTTTCACCTTTTTTTCTTTGATTTACTTTCTGCTCCGCTATTTTGTTTTATTTATTTTCTTTTGGTTGTAGAATAGCTTCCCCATGAGACCATGTTTGGTTTTTGAAGCAAGCAAGGTGAACTCCACGAGGAATTTGTGCTACTGTAAATGCTTGGTTATCTATTTATTCCCTCTCCTTCCATAAGTCTTGCATTCTTTATTCTATGATACTTTTATGGAAAATATGTTATTTTCGGAGAAAACCACAGTAGAATCATGATGCTTGAACCTGTAACTAGTACTTCCTACTCTAAATGGTCTTTTATTTTCTGTTAATACTTTTCAGTTAAATCGAGTAGAGTAAGGAGGGGAGGAAAACCTTAACAAGTGTGTTAGAGGTATAAATAAAAATCCTTCTCTAAAGTGACAACCTATTCTACTCTCAATAAGACGGGATTCCTTTTCTACCTCATTAAATAAAAAAGTGCCTACGCACAGTTCTATGAACAAAATGAAAAAAAAAATATGTGAAATAAGAGAAAGGCTTCCTGCGTAGAGAAGTGAAGCAAGCAATTCCGTCAAGGGTACTATCAAGGCTCACTGGAAATAGAGAAATGTTTGTGTTCTTGAAGTGACTCCGCCAGGGTACTGTCTAGGCCTGCTGGCAATGGAGAAACACCGAGGTGAAAACTAAGACTCTGACATTTCTTTTCACTTGTGCATCTATATACGCCTCATCCCTAAACAAAATAACTTAGTTTAAATTTTCTTGGTTTAGTGTGTCACCAATGAAGAGAATGGTAGAGGCTATATCTTTAATGCAAGCTAAGTTTTCATGAAGATAAATCCCTTATGCAGACAAAATCAATCTCTCTAGTCCTATGAGAGGATCTAGCAATAAACCAGACAAACTAGTGCAAAACGCTACTAGTTTATGTTGAAAAATCAAAGTGAGAGAGAGAAGTCTACCTCACTCTGATGTTGAGTGCTCAACCTTTGAAGATGATCTCGATCCCTTAGCTTCTAGGCTCTCTCCTCGTTATTCCTTGCGTCTGAATACCTGCAAGAGAGATCAAAATACAACAAGAGATACAAAAGCATACATAGTGTTATCACCAAAATAGGACCCTGATAGCCTGCTGATCAGACTATCTCAGTTTAACTATTTCAAACCAATCTTTTAGCTAAGGCTCGGCCTCCTCAACTTGAGAGGGCTCTCTCAACGGTTAATGATATTGATTAATGATAATATAGATGGCTAACTCTATCTTGGTTTTGTGTGTTTGTAGGTTGAAAATATGAAGGCTTGCTACCATTAGGCTATGGAGTCAACAAGTCAATAAATTCAGTGGCAAGGTTTCTTAACATGAAAGTGGAGGGAAAATCGGGTTTTCAAACAAAGATAATTCACTCAAGAAAATAGGTCATCTCAGTAATTCCATTACTAAAGGAAGTCAGAGCATAGGATTATGAATTCTGAGTAATAATAATGAAACTTATTGTTAGTAGTTCAAAGATAGTTACTCACAAAATGCAGAAAGACACAGTCATCTCATTTCTAAAGGCAGTCAGAGCACTTGGTTGTGAATTCTGAGTAATAGCAATGAGATCTACTGCTAAACACAATAATTCCATTACTAAAAGAAGTCAGACCATAGGGTTATGAATTCTGAGTAATAGTAATGAAACTTATTGCTAGTAGTTTAAAGATAGTTTACTCACAAAATGCAGAAAGATACAGTCATCTCATTTCTAAAGGAAGTCAGAGAACATGGTTGTGAATTCTGAGTAATAGCAATGAGATATACTGCAAATGATTCAAAGTAACATATAAATCAATACAACATTAACCCCATGAGAACTTAGATCTGTTCAGGAAAACCTCTCTGCATTACTGATTATAGTTCATAGCATAAAGCAGCAGCTAGGCCAAAAAGTCTTCAACCCCTTGCTAATTAAACCTCTTGATTCATATATAGCTTTTTACAATAAGGATTCCATCATCCCTCATCAAGAGAATTCGAATTTTCTATGAGTGACACCTATTCTAACCATAAAACAAACCTTTAAATGCATTTTACAGCTAATTAACAGTCCCAGGGTCCTAATACAATTAGGAGTACAACTCCTTGTTATGAATAAACCACCTTAACTAAAATTTGAATGCATTCTTTGATAGCTGCAACCTCATGAGGTCGAATTTGATGAAGCCTCCCACGTTGTCACCTTACTGCTGATGATAAACCCTAGAAATTAGGGAACATGTTTCCCTGTTTTTAGGTTTAGGATCCTTGAAAATTAGCACGTGGGACAGAGCCTTTATCTTCTCATCCATGACATATTTTATGAAACTGAAGGAATTTTTTTTATTCCATGTTTTCTAGAACAAAAACCTCTCTTGTTTTTTTAAAACACTTCTCGAGCTGTCCAGAATCTGTCCTTGAAAAACACATGTAAAACAGGAAAAATTTGTTCTCTGAAATTAGGGTTTCAAAGAAAGCTTAGTATCTCCCAACTGATAACACTTATGAAGAAAGTGAGATAGGTTATTGTATACGGAGAGTTGATGAAGATAAACCTCCTTCATAATTCAAAAATACCTTTTCCTGTGACCAGAAATTGATCTTGAAAAAGACTGCCGAAATTAGAAGACAAAGCTTGGCTTTCAACAATTTCGTAGCGCAAGTTTAACCATAAATTTCTTCCACCTCAGAACGAATTTGAAGAAACGGAAAGAGGTTTTTGTAGTTAAGTATGTTAGAAAGAAAAGACTCTTTTAGTTTTAAAAATTGAGTTCTAAGTTGCTCAGGAACCCTTCTTGAAGTTGACTAGTAAAAGCAGAAAACAAAGTCTTTTATGCTGAAATAGGCTTTTTCAGTGGTTTCGTAAAGCGCTACGAAAACTCCTAGTTCAGAATCCACTATTTCGTAGCTAATTTCAAAAATTTTCAAAATTATGTGAGATATGAATTTTAAACACATGGTGAGGCTTCTAGGACATGAAATGAGGTTGTCAAACTTTATTTGGCAAAGAGAATGGCACTATTGAGATGAGATGACTCAAAACCTATTATAAGACTATGACTAGAAACAAGGCAAATGTTCCAAAGTATAGAAACAAAAACTTTAGGCTGATAACACATAGTATAATTCAAACATAAACTACATGACAAATCAAGGAGCATCATCCTAAATGAATAAATATTTAGACATTTATGGAAAGTAAACACCAGATGTATATATTAATGAATCAAAAAGGGAAGCATACAACCATTGCCTTGATGTTTGAGACCTCCTTTGTAGTGGATTTCCAAGCCCAAGCCAAGACCATTCAAGCATTCCTTCTCCTTAGTTAGATGGGTAGAATTTAGGCATATTTTTAGCATAGGAATGCAAGCAACCAATGACCAACCATTTGGAGATGGAAGGGACTTGATTTATAGGAAAGGAGAGGGAGTTAGTGATCCACAAAAGAGGGAGGAAGGTCCACATCTTAAGGGGAAGATCCCTAAAGGTAGGATCAAGGACTCAAAATGGGAGAGCTCAACCATATGTCTATCTAACAACATCCAACTCGTTCTCAAAGATTCTAGCAAGTGAAGCTTCTCCTCCACTTTAGGAAGGACTTCTAGAAGATGTTCAACGTGGGTTTTCATATCAAAAGTCACACTCACAGCACTAGGTAAACAAACTAAAACCTACTATCACTGCGGGCCAGCAGTAGTGCAAAGCACATTGGTCCTAAAAACTAGGGTTTCAGGCAAATTTCTCCATAATTAACTCAAAGTAGTTTTTCTTCTATTCTTCAGGGATGTTTCTGTATGTGTTTCATAGTGAGTACACTAACATCTTTTGTCACTTTGTGACATTTTGAGAAAAGTTCAACAGCTCAGGGTATGAGACAGGGAGTGCGAAAAATTACTATATAACAGATGCCCCCTAAAGAATGAAGTCGGAATAGGAGGTGATGGCTAAAATGCTTTACAATTCAAGTCAAGTACCTGGAAAAACACCGTCAAGAAATCTGCAAATGAAGAATGATACAATATACATTTCTGACATCTCTGATAAAGACATGCCTAATGATACATCTCTAAATAGGCATCTAACAAAACATGAATCCACAGCATGGGCACAGCCATTCGACCAAAAAGTATCATGTGTATGGATCCACGGCATGGACGTAGCCATCCAACTAAAATGTATCATGTATATAATCATGAATACTCAATAACTCCTCACAGCTTGGACTTTGACAAATAAGATCATGGTCTTCATATCTATCCTGATCCAACCAATGTACAAATTCTATCATGTGAATAGATGTGTCAAGGTCAAACATGATAGAAAACCACCTGATTTCCAACCAATGATGTAAACCATTAATGGGCATGAGAGAAACCACCAATAGTGACAATGGTCCTCAAGGTACACTAGCACAATCTAAAAGTGTGAATAGGTGAGTTGAAGTTGAACACTTGTAGAATCATTCAATCGAAGGCTAAAGATGTAAGCCTGTTTTCGAATGTGGAAAACTTGCCATTGAGGCATGCAAGCTCCAAGGTACTAGAAGGGGTTTTCTAGATCATCTTCTTGGATAATGAGTTGAAGTTGACAGGAAGTGATCTGTCAAAGGAGGGCCATAATGTTTCCCACATCATTGACATGAAACATAGGATATCTCAAAATGATAGGAGTGATTCAGGATTGTTACATAGAGGTTCACATAGGTATAAGAGGTTTGACTTTTACAGATAGGACTTATCTTGAACATATCGGCGACACAACCCCGTAGTTTAGCAGCACTTGACTCAAAATAGAATCAAAGGTCATGATGACAATAGGGGTGATCGAACCAGAGGCAAGTGGATTCCCAAACCCAGGAAGACAAGTGGAAAAGAGAGGATATCTCAAACCCGACATGAGATGCAGATGATTGTCATGTTCAAGAGCGACATGCTGCGTTTACACAAAATACAGGACATGTTTACTTCCATTTTTCCCCACTATCACTAGCGAGTGCCTCTTTATTTTTTAATCACAAGCTTGAAGAGGATACCATATGCCTGTCGTATAATTTCATCCTTTAGATGAATCCATCCTAGTAATTTTAACGAGCCCTAGGAAGGACTAACTCTCTCTCGTCATGGTCACAAGTCTTACGTCATTTATGTTTTACGAGTCTGACAAAGGAGTAACTCGGCATCTTTTTCATGTTTAGAGAGTTCAAAAAAGATGCGAAAAAGAAAACTCCAAAGTCCCTTTTCATAAATAGTCTCTTGAATCCGAAAAGGTAGAAAAAAATATTCAGGAGAACCTCTTAGCCACGCGTGACCAAGATATTCCTTTTTCGTACTATAGTCTATCTCAGTCCAGAAAAGGGTTAAAATTATACTAAGTCGACATATTTTCATTTACTTTTACGAGTTCAAAAGACAATTGCTCTGCAAGCTTTTCATATTTTGAGAGTCTAAAAAGAGCTAAAATAGGACTCCTCCTAAAGGAACGAGTGGTATAAAAGGATAGCAACTAGTTCTGGTCATGATGGAACTGCTTAAAACATGCAAAGGTCAAGAGGTTGGCTAATATGACCACTCGTCGTAGATTTTCCTCAGGGAAGGGTAAAACAACCAAGTGAAGGTGTATGATCAACCAAATAGATGGTGACGATGGAATGAGAGAAACAAGGCTCATCTAGCAAAAACAAGCTGATAAAAATGACAATCACGAGAGGTAAAGTGAGAATGGTTTCATTTTTACACAATCTTGAAACATGGGAAACTATGCTTGAAATTGGTTTCATTTTTACACAAGCTTGAAACAGAAACAAACTATGCTTGGATATGGTTTCATTTTTACACAAGCTTGAAACAAAGATAAATTATGCTTGAATTTGGTTTCATTTTTACACAATCTTGAAACAAAGATAAACTATGCTTGAGATAAGTTTGCATGCCCCTAGCATAATGACTCAATTCTAGGTACATGCCCCCCAAGCTTCATTTCACTCACCTAAGTATGGTACTGGTTACTAACAGGTGGATGGAATTAAGGTTCATTCACGAAATCAAGTGAAAGGCTCAACTCAGATTTTACGAGATCTAATCAAAGACTCGAATTGGAAGGGGATCTGTTTCATTTTAACATGCTTGACACAGGAAAAAAACCATGCTCATGACACCTTGTTTCATTTTTTAACAAGCTTGACACAAGTAAAGGAACTTTGCTCATGACACCTTGTTTCATTTTTTAATGAGCCTGACAAAAGAAAAGACCCATGCTCATAGGGACCTATGTCATTTTTTAATGAGGTTGACATAGTAAAAGAACTATCCTCATGACACTTATTTGATTTTTTAATGAGGTTGACATAGTAAAAGAATTGTCCTCATGGGAACTTATTTCATTTTTTAACGAGGTTGACATAGTAAAAGAACTATCCTCATGAAGACCTATTTCATTTTTTAATGAGCTTGACATAGTAAAAGAACTATCCTCATATGACGTTGATCATGGCCCATAAGAGACCATGGCTTCCAAGAGATTCTCATCAGATGGGATAATAATGCTCTGAAAGGGGTACCAATCAAGAGATTTAATGGAAAAATTGATTAACAATGCCCCCAGTACATTATGTACTACATCACTGACTAGATCATCAGTTGATGCGGGCATGGAACAGGTGGCCACATAATTAACCTGTGGTGGGGAAGATACCACTTGCGTGTAAGGACCATTTAGGGAAGATAATTAATTGGGAGTTGAATTAGGACCAATGAACAAAAATTGATCAATGGCCACAATTCTTCCTTCATGTGGAAAATATATGACATGAAAGAGACAAGAGACAAGAGCTCCCATGACATAAACATAGTCACGACTGAGGAGTAATTTAAAATCCAATGGGACTTGGACAACCATCAAGTCGAGATAGACGATCTTTCCTCCTAAAGTAATAGGCAACTTAGGAAGGATCTCTAATAGTTTATTGGTTCCTCTATTAAAAGCTAACAGATTCTGGGTAACGGGCACGACCTGCGGAGAACCTAAAGTTTGCCAAGTAGTTGAAGAGGGAATTCTAACAGATGTGCCTTCATTTATGATTTTTCCAAGTACAGACATATTATAAGCTTGTACCATGATCTGAAAGGGAACATAAGAAGGAAGACGAGATCTTTCCAGTTGACTCCAATCAAAGGAAATGAACATAATACTTGGAGGGGGTGCCATGGGAATGGGATAAATTCCCCCTTGCATTACAAGAAGAGGAGAATCACCCCCCTAGATCGTGGGAATAGGAGGATCATCCCCCTGTATCGTGGGAACAGGAGGGTCACCCCCTAATTCTTTGGAATTTGAAGAAACCACAACAACTTGAGCGGTATGAACTTCACTCTCTAAAGGATGGATATGATTGACTAAATGAGGAATCGGGTTAACCATTTTCTTGACCAATGGTTGGTCGGGAATGAACTCATGGGATTCAGCTTCAGAGAGAGTGGGATTGACCAGAGATGAGTTTTGATCAATCACTTGATCAACTAGTGGAGAATCAAAGGAAAGCTTCTGATAACTAATTAGAAGACGAGGCTAAGAAGAAGTAAGGTTATCCAAGACTTTTGAGGATTCATCCATAAAAAGACAAAGATGAATAGGATGATTCCCTTCACATAACCTACACGGAAATTTGACTTTTCCCTTTTTCCAATGGCCTTTACTACCACTAGTTGAAGGTTTATCAACATCATGATCTCCAGAGGCTCGCGAAAAAGTTTTATGGGAACCTGTGGACCACACTTCTAAGACTTTGGGAATACTAGGACAATCTCTAAGAAGGTGGTCACCCTTACGTAGCATGCAAGGTATTTTCACTTTTTGTGTTGATTGGAAGAATTTTCAACATCAGCTGCATTGGTAGAAATGACTGCTTGGTTGGCATTTTGTTTATTTTTATTCTTCTTAATCTTCCTTTTCTTCTTCTTCTTATCCACCTGGTTACTAGCTTGCAGGCTTTCACTAGACGAAGAGGAAGAAGACGAAGAATATCTAACATGCAAAGAAGGTAAAGGGGCAACTTTAAGATCAACCGGAGGTTGATACTGCTCAAGTGGAGGAGAGCCTAGTTGAGGAGCAGTTTAGACATTCGGAACCATAGTGGTCGAAAATAACCAAACTTGCAAACCAATGGTAAGCTTAGGAAGGGACAATGTTTCCATATAGGGAGCACCAACATTTCCAAAAGAAGGAAAAGGACTAGGATTCCCATCAGAGAGGTTTCTTTGGTTGGTAGACTCAAGAACTGTTGCCATTAGTCTCAACCTAAGATATACTAAGGAGTATTTCCACATGAATGATATTATTCTACAGTCAATTAATTTATTTTATAACTTAACAAAAATAAAATAAAAATTGTAATCTAGGCAAAAGGGTTTACAAGTATCCGTGAACCGCAATATACACCTTAGCGGAACCAAGGACTTAACATATGGCAGCCAATCTTCCCGAATGTTGTGTTCGGTGTATCACGTCTACAAGGCGGCTAACTCAATTACTTGTGGCTAAAGGATAGCAACCTAATGGGGTCTGCCAATATATATGCGATGGTACGGGGAGCACAAGTCCGCGTTAGCATTGTCTAATGCATAACCGTTAAATGAGAGCATTCCCATATGCTTTCCATACATGGAGTGCCTTTGATATACCCGAAAGTACTAGATAATGGTCCTATATAGTTGCGTACGTGGAATGGGATATCACCCCCGGGACACAATGTTGGCAGATAACGGCAGCTGCTAGGTTTATAGACATCAAAACACGTCTCTAGCCTAGACCTCTAAATTTTGGTGTTAATTTCCAAATGCTCCTTAGGTTAATTCAGTAAATTTTAATGTTTACCTTGAGTTATGTTTTAGTTTTGGGGCTCAAAACGATGTCACCTGAATGCTTAAGATGTAGCTATCATGAGAAAAGAAAAACTTTCCATTTCGATGAAATCTAGACTAATCAAGGGAATAAGTTTCAATCAATAATGCATCAAATAAAATGCTTTCTACTAAATTTCACTTTCATCTTCCAAATGCAATGCCAAAAAGTAAAAGTGATTTTTCACTTTCCACTATCCTGAATGTAACTTTTCAAGAGTAAAATTATTTTCACTTTTACTAAGATGCACTTATATGAATTATGCTTTTCTTTTTGTTTTGAATGATTTAATGCACCTAATGCACTCTTTAGCATTCAATCACTAAAAAATATGATTTATTTTCAATGATGAATCTCAAAAAATAACGTTTTAGTGCAAGTAATCTAATGCACTTGTATGAAAAGTAAATTTTGAAAGACAAGCTAAAACAAATGCAAAATTATGTTTTCAATGATTTCCACAAAAAACAATGCTCAATCAATCAACAGAACCAACATCTCAATCACACAAACAAGCAGCAAGTGATGACCAATTGACTAGAAACCTTAGAACTCAATCAAATTTCACTTCAAGGCCAATGAGACAAATATTGCAAATTAATCAAGATAATCAATCAAAAACACTTATAAATCCAAGCATACAAGACACGAAAATACCTCATAGGTCAAGACATACTGGAACCTATGACAGAAACCCTACATTTTCTCAATTCTCGGGGATCAGTGCGACTGTTTACATTCAAAACTGTGCTGACAGGGGTATCAGCATGGCTATTATCAAGAAAAACACGCTGGCAGCGCAACTGTTCCAGGAAAAAATGCTTTGGATGAGAAAATTTGGGAAAAATAAAAAGAAATTCAATGAGAAATCCAAACTTAACACTCTAAAGTAGTAATCACTCAACGTGAAACCCTATATAGAATCCAAACGACTGATAATTCAATGGTTGGCCAAACTGATAAAAATACCAAACACAAGAAAGAGGTTGAAAGGGCTATAGGTTCCCCAGTGGAGTCTCTTTTTTTTGTGAAGTAAATCCCTTCTGTGGATAGAAGTGATCTCTCTAGTCTTGTGAGAGGATCTAACAACAAACCAGACAAACTAGTGAAAAACTCTCCTAGTTTATCCTGAAAAATGCAAAGTGAGAGAGAGAAACCTACCTCACTCTGATGTTAAGTGCTCAACCTTTGATGATGATCTCAATCCCTTAGCTTCTAGGCTCACTCCTCATTATTCCTTGCATCCGAATACATGCAAGAGAGATCAAAAGACAACAAGAGATACAAGAGCATACATAGTATAATTCAAACATAAACTACATGATAGATCAAGGAGCATCATGTTAAATGACTAAATATTTAGACATTTATGGAAAGTAAACACCAGATGTATATATTAATGAATCAAAAAGGGAAGTATACAACCATTTCCATGATGTTGGATACCTCCTTTGTAGTGGATTTCCAATTTCAAACCAAGACCATTCAAGCACTCCTTCTCCTTAGTTAGATGGGAATCATTTAGGCATAGTTTCAGCATAGGAATGAAAGCAAGCAATGACCAACCATTTGGGGATGGAAGGGACTTGATTATAGGAAGGGAGATGGAGTTAGGGATCCACAAAAGAGGGAGGAAGGTCCACATTTCAAGGGGAAGATCCCTAAAGGTAGGATCAAGGACTTAAAATGGGAGAGCTCGACCATATCTCTATCCAACAACATCCAGCTCGATGTTCTCGAAGATTCTAGCAAGCGAAGCTTCTCCTCCACGTTAGGAAAGACTGCCAAAAGAGGTTCGGTGTGGCTTTTCATATCAAAAGTCGCACGGGTAGCGCTAGGTCAATAAACGGTAACCTAGTATTAACATGGGCCAGTAGTAGTGTAAAGCGCACTGGTCCTGAAAACTAGGGTTTCAGACAAATTTCTCCATAATTAACTCATGGCAGGTTTTCTTCTATTCTTCAAGGATGTTATCATGTTTCTATATGTGTTTCATAGTGAGTACACTAATAGCTTTTGTCACTTTGTGACATTTTGAGCAAAGTTCGATAACTTAGGGTATGAGACAGGGAGTGCAAAAAATTATTGTATAACATAAGTGAAGAAGCTACAATAATCAATGAACTGAACAATCTTTTCGAAGAGTTAGACATGTTTTACATGAGACAAGACTATAGAAATTTCCAATGTATATCACCTGATAATGCAATAGACTAAAGCAAAATACTTGATCTACTTCTACAACCAATTTAGCAAAAGCTTAATCGAACATGAGCAACATTAATAAGAACACATATAACTGATATGGAGAAATCAATCACACATAACATAGAATAAATATCCAGGGGAAAGCACCATCCTAAAACCCCATCTCTGTATTATCATACAAGTGGAAATATAACTAGTATTACAAAAAGAATTAACTCAAAATCTATCCTGCTCTCTCTGCAATACCTCTGCTGCTCATAGACAATCAAAGGCCTCTATCTAACCTCTGGTCTTCCCTCCAAGCCTCCTATTTCTTTGCGCAATTTTGATTGGGGTTCAGTGTTGTCACTTGTGTGAATTGGCCTCTTCACACACTCACTAACCTCTGATCCCACTGCACAATCCTGAAGGAGATAAATCCTCATCATGGATGAGCTTCCTTTATAGGAAAAATATTCATCCAACTGATAGTACACTATCCCTTCTCTGATCTCAACTGGGTCTCTGACTAAACTGACATGCATGAGTTATCTATGAGTGAATACTCAGTTATCTAAAATACGGTAGTTACATGCATGCAAGAATTAACTAACTGAACTCTCATTAATTTAACAAATTGTTAAATTAATCTAATTGCACTTGACTCAGTTAACTGAGCCAACTAATTACAACTCATCCTTATCTCTTTAATTGATGGATAAATTCCTCAATTAATAGATAAATTGTTGCATGTCTTCACATAGACTTCATGTTTGATTTTTCACAACTAATTAACTCATGGTGAATTAATTAATTTATTTTCAAATAGTTGTTAAGTTCAAATTCGAATTTTACTTCCTATTTTAGTCCAGGGACTAACTAAAATAGGGATCCATCCTTAACTGCTAAAAATAGAATGTTATTTTTAGCACTTCCATTTTTCATTCCCTGTTGCCCAATCCAGTATTGGTACCCAAACTGATATTTTAAGCAATGTTAGTTTTAGCACTTCTATTTTTAGCATTTCTTGTTGCCATTTTTCAACGCTCCCTCTTAACAAGAAAGGCTTCCTCTCGAACCCGATCCTGTACCTTCAGAATGTTCTGCATGCAACACTTCTACCAAGTGTGGTTGCTCCAACAACTCTCGGAACAAAAAAAACTCCCAACTGACCTCTTTGTTGGGCTAGAAACATACTCTGATGCTGAAGCTCTACTTGCTGCTAACAAGTGCTCCCTCTCTACGCTACTGCAACATCTCCATTCATCTCACACCATTGCACACCTCTTTGTGCCATCCTACACTGGTGCAACACACTTGTGCCTCTCGCATTGTTGCAGCCTACTAGCTCTATAGTGTCTTGGGACTCCTCCACTGTAGCTCTCTCTGTCACTCCATCCACATCTGTCTCTACCCAATCAGTCAGTCCTACTACTCCTCATTGGGGCTCCTGTAGCAAAGTCGAATCAAAGAGGTTGGGTACCTCAAGGATCCTGCCCCTCCTCCTTGGGACAATCACTCCACATCACCCCACCTCCTCCCTGGAGGTATGGCTGCATGTGATCCCTCTACCCACCTGACTCAAAGTTTCCCCCTACTAGAGGTCTCTACATGAATAGATGTCTCTACTCGATCTCCACTCAACTTCCCTTGTTGTGGTTGCTCCACAACCTCCTGAAGTTGTTGCACCTGTCGTGGCTCCTCCACAATCGTATGAGACTTCTTCTGGTGCTCCATGTTGAGAGGTAATGTACTCTCCCTCTCAACCACCAAGTCTCCATCAGTTGCCTTGATGCTCAAGGCTTTGCATGCATCTTGAACCTCAAGAGCATACAGGTTCTTGACTCGTGAACAGAGCTGCTTCACATGTCTAGTGATGATGTGTCTAAGGAAAACCTTTCCCTTACTTAAGACTACATCATAACCTCTATCTTCCAGCATCACGATCAACACCAAGTTTTTCTTCAGTCCTGGTACATACTTAACATCCGTCAAGGTAAGGCGAGCTCCATGCTCCCTCCGAAAAATAACTATGCCTACACCTGAGACACTGTACTTTTCATCATTACCCATCGCTATGAGTATTTGGAGATCTTTCTCCTCCAAAGTACTGAACAAACTCTTGTCACCGATCATGTGGAAAGAAGCTCCACTATCAAGAAACCAACCACTTCCCACCATGGATGAAACCATGCATGCGAAGAGTGTGAAATCCAACTCGAACTGTGAAGCAAGTGCCTCACCTTCTGATCCTTCCCCGGATCCATTCTTGGATTTTCTCTGTCGACAATTTGTAGCAAAATGGCCCACCTCATGACAACGAAACCATCGCACTTTCGATTTTTCAAACTTCTTCCCACCATGGGAAGAACTAGATTCAGAAAGAGAAACCTTCTCCTTCCCCTTCTTCGCCTTACTTGCTAAGTCGCAGTTTTCTTCATCCTCCATGGATGAAGAACCATCTCTAGTGCTTCTTCTTATCTCCTCCTGCATCAAATCCGACCAAAGTCTGTTCCCAATCAGGCAGTTTCTCTCTTCCATTAACCAAGTCCCGGTAGCTATGCCAGCTCTTAGGAAGACCGAGGAGTGCAAGACTCACCATGTCATCATCAGCTGTCACGATCCCTACACTTCCAAGCTCATCCCTGCATGTGGTGAGCTTGTTCATATACATAGAGATCGTGTCACCCTTTTCACACTTGATATTTCTAAGCTTGTCTTTCAGTGCCAGCTTCCTCTGATCACTGCTATTCTGATATAGATCTTTCAATGTTTTCCACATTGAAAATGGTGTCTCCTTCCCATGGAGACTCGAGACTATGTGATCTCGAACTCCCTCCAGAAGGATTCTCCTTGCTCTAGCCATACATTTCTTCCATTCAGCCAATTCAGCCAATTCAGCAGCACCATTTGGCTTGAGGACTTCTTGATCAATGAATTCCTTTAGACAGTTATCCTCTAGTACTGCTTCCATGCGGTCCTTCTAGGCTATATAATTCGAACTGCCATCAAGGGCATATTCGAGTCTCAAACCATAGAACGCCATAGGTGAAATAGAGATGTGATAAGAACTTGATTTCTATATTCAGGAATCACAAACTTCAACTTCTCTCTTCTTGCATATTGTTCTTCCTTGATCACCTGTGCTCCGATACCATGTAGAATTTTTCTACAAATCAGCTAGCTCTGATACCATGTAGAAATTCCCACTGTAGATCACCTGACAATGCAATAGACTAAAGCAAAATACTTGATCTACTTCTACAACCAATTTAGCGGAAGCTTAATCAAACATGAGCAACATCAATAAGAACACATAACTGATATGGAGAAATCAATCGGACATAACGCAAAAGAAATATCCAAGGGAAAGCACTAGCCTAAAACCCCATCTCTGTATTATCATACAAGTGGAAATATAACTAGTATTACAAAAAAAATCAGCTCAAAAGATATCCTGATCTCTCTGCAATACCTCTGCTGCTCATAGACAGTCAAAGGCTTCTATCTAACCTCTGGTCTACCTCCAAGCCTCCTATTTCTTTGCACAATTTTGATTGGGGTCCAATGCTGTCTCTTGTGTGAATTGGCCTCTTCACACACTCACTAACCTTTGATCCAACTGCACAATCCTGAAGGAGCTAAATCCTCATCATGGATGAGCTTCCTTTATAGGAAAAATATTCATCCAACTGATAGTACATTGTCCCTTCTCTGATCTCAATTGGGTCTTTGTCTGAACTGACATGCATGATTTATCCATGAGTGAATACTCAGTTATCTGAAATACAGTATTTACATGCATGCAAGCATTAACTAATTAAACTCTCATTAATTTAACAAACTGTTAAATTAATCTAATTGGACTTGACTTAGTTAACTGAGCCAACTAATTACAACTCAACCTTATCTCTTTAACTAATGGATAAATTCATCAATTAATAGATAAATTGTTGCATGTCCTCACATAGACTTCATGTTTGATTTTTCACAACTAATTAACTCATGGTGAATTAATTAATTTATTTTCTAATAGTTGTTAAGTTCAAATTCAAATTTTACTTCCTATTTTAGTCCATGGAATGATTAAAATAGGAATCCATCCTGAACTGCTAAAAATAGAATGCTATTTTTAGCACTTCCATTTTTCATTCCCTGTTGCCTAATCCAGCATTGTAGCCAAACTACTATTTTTAGTAGTGCTATTTTTAGCATTTCTTGTTGCCATTTTTCAGCACTCCCTCTCAACAAGAAAGGCTTCCTCTTGAACCCGATCCTGTACCTTCAGAATGTTCTGCATGCAACACTTCTACCAAGTGTGGTTGCTCCAGCAACTCTCGGAACAAAAAAAACTCCCAACCGACCACTCTATTGGGCTAGAAACATACTCTGATGCTAAAGCTCTACCTGCTACTGACAAGTGCTCCCTCTCTGCCCTACTGCAACACCTCCATGCATCTCGTACCATTGCACACCTCTCTGTGCCATCCTGCACTGGTGAAACACACTTGTGCCTCTCGCATTGTTTCAGCCTGCTAGCTCTGTGTTGTCTTGGAACTCCTGCACTATAGCTCTCTCTGTCGCTCCATCCGCATCTATCTCTACCCAATCAATCAATCCTGCTACTCCTCATCGGGGCTCCTATAACAAAGTCGAATCAAAGAGGTTGGGTACCTCAAGGATCCTACCCCTCCTCCTTAGGAAGATCACTCCACATCGCCCCACCTCCTCCCTGGAGGTATGGCTGCATGTGATCCCTCTACCCACCTGGATCGAAGTTTCCCCCTATTGGAGGTCTCTACATGAGTATATGTCTCTACTCGATCTCCACTCAGCTTCCCTTGTTGTGGTTGCTCCACAACCTCCTGAAGTTGTTGCACCTATCGTGGCTCCTCCACAATCGTCTGAGACTTCTTTTGGCACTGCATGTTGAGAGGTAATGTACTCTCCCTTTCAACCACCAAGTCTCCATCAGTTGCCTTGCTGCTCAAGACTTTGCGTGCATCTTGAACCTCAAGAGCATATAGGTTCTTGAAATGAACTGATCTGCTTCACATGTCTAGTGATGATGTGTCTAAGGAAAACCGTTCCCTTACTTAAGACTACATCATAGCCTCTGTCTTCCAGCATCGTGATCGACACCAAGTTTCTCTTCAGTCCTAGTACATACTTGACATCGGTCAAGGTAAGGCGAGCTCCATGCTCCCTATGAAAAATAACCATGCCTACACCTGAGACATTGTACTTTTCATCATTACCCATCGCTATGAGTATCTGGAGATCTTTCTCCTCCAAAGTACTGAACAAACTCTTGTCACCGATCATGTAGAAAGAAGCTCCACTATCAAGAAACCAACCACTTCCCACCATGGATGAAATCATGCATGCGAAGAGTGTGAAATCAAACTCGAACTATGAAGCAAGTGCCTGACCTTCTTATCCTTCCCCAGATCCCTTCTTGGATTTCCTCTGTGGACAATTTGTAGCAAAATGGCCCACCTCATGACAACAAAAGCATCGCACTTTGGATTTTTCAAGCTTCTTCCCACCATGGGAAGAACTGGATTCAAAAAGAGAAACCTTCTCCTTCCCCTTCTTTGCCTTACTCGCTAAGGCACAGTTTTCTTCATCCTCCATGGATGAAGAACCATCTCTAGCGGTTCTTCTTATCTCCTCCTGCATCAAATCCGACCAAAGTCGCTCCCAATCTGGCAGTTTCTCTCTTCCATTAACCAAGTCCTGGTAGCTATGCCAGCTCTGAGGAAGACTAAGGAGTGCAGGACTCACCATGCCATCATCAGCTGTCACGATCCCTACACTTCCAAGCTCATCCCTGCATGTGGTAAGTTTGTTCATATACATAGAGATTGTGTCACACTTTTCACACTTGATCTTTCTAAGCTTGTCTTTCAGTGACAGCTTCCTCTAATCACTACTATTCTGATATCGATCTTCCAATGTTTTCCACAATGAAAATGGTGTCTCCTTCCCATGGAGACTCGAGACCATGTGATCTCGAACTCCCTCCAGAAGGATTCTCCTCGCTCTAGCCACACATTTCTTCCATTCAACAAATTCAGCAACACCAGTCAGCTTGAGGACTTCTTGATCATTGAAGTCCTTTAGACCGTTATCCTCTAGTACTGCTTCCATGCGATCCTTCCAGGCTATATAATTCGAACTACCATCAAGGGCATATTCGAGTCTCGAACCATAGAACGCCATAGGTGAAATAGAGATGTGATAAGAACTTGATTTCTATATTCAGGAATCACAAACTTCAACTTCTCCCTTCTTGTATACTATTCTTCCTTGATCACCTGTGCTCCGATACCATGTAGAATTTTTCTACAAATCAACTAGCTCTGATACCATGTAGAAATTCCCACTGTAAATCACCTGATAATGCAATAGATTAAAGCAAAATACTTGATCTACTTCTACAACCAATTTAGT
Organism: Pinus taeda; assembly: GCA_000404065.3. Classification (NCBI taxonomy): domain Eukaryota; kingdom Viridiplantae; phylum Streptophyta; class Pinopsida; order Pinales; family Pinaceae; genus Pinus; species Pinus taeda. Next base: position 59,691 of record APFE030100736.1, read on the forward strand.
GGAAGCTTAATTGAACATGAGCAACATCAATAAGAACACATATAACTGATATGGAGAAATCAATCACACATAACACAGAAGAAATATCCAGGGGAAAGCACCAGCCTAAAACCCCATCTCTATATTATCATACAAGTGGAAATATAACCAGTATTACATAAAGAATCGGCTCAAAAGCTATCCTGCTCTCTCTGCAATACCTCTACTGCTCATAGACAGTCAAAGGCCTCTATCTAACCTCTAGTCTACCCTCCAAGCCTCCTATTTCTTTGCGCAATTTTGATTGGGGTCCAGTGTTGTCACTTGTGTGAATTGGCCTCTTCACACACTCATTAACCTCTGATCCAACTGCGCAATCCTGAAGGAGATAAATCCTCATCATGGATGAGCTTCCTTTATAGGAAAAATATTCATCCAACTGATAGTACATTGTCCCTTCTCTAATATCAACTGGGTCTCTGTCTGAACTGACATGCATGAGTTTGTCCATGATGAATACCTAGTTATCTAAAACAATACTTACATGCATGCAAGCATTAACTAATTGAACTCTCATTAAACTGAACAAAAAAAAAAAATTATCTAATGACTTGACTAAATTAACTGAGCCAACTAATTACAATCATCCTTAACTCTTTAAATGATGGATAAAATCCTCAATAATAGATAAATGGTTGCATGTCCTAATAGACTTCATGTTGATTTTTCACAACTAATTAACTCATGGTGAATTAATTAATTTATTTTCAAACAGTTGTTAAGTTCAAATTCGAATTTTACTTCCTATTTTAGTCCAGGGACTGACTAAAATAAGAATCCATCCTGAACTGTTAAAAATAGAATGCTATTTTTAGCACTTCCGTTTTTCATTCCCTGTTGCCCAATCCAGCATTGGTACCTAAATTGCTATTTTTAGCTTTTCTTGTTGCCATTTTTCAACAAAGACCATATAGAAAGTTGGATTTCTACCAATGTGTCGCCAAGTGTTGTAGCGGCTACACCCACCCTCCAAAATTTTGCTTATGCTTTGATTTTGGAGCCTTTCTTTCTATTCACATGAGCTTACCTTTGACTATTGTCAAGTATTCATGTTTTGATCGTGACTTATCCCTTTCATATATGCTTGTGTTTGCTTGATTCCATACTTAAGCTGATCTTTCTAAGTCACAAGTTAACCTCTTGACTTGGCCTTACAACACTTTTGGGCTTGCCTTTAGAAATTGCACAATCCATGAGGGAAAGCCAGTCTTGATGATTGAAATTGCACAATCCAGACTGCTAGTTCTACCTTGAGCTCATAAATTGTGTAGTCATGGAAGGCAGCCCAGCACTAAGCCGAGAAACTGTGCAATCCATCACTGAGCTCAGAAACTGCACAGTGCACTAAACCCAAAAGTTGCCCAGTACCCCAAAATTGTGCAATCTTTCCCGGTAGTGTGCATGGCAAGTTTCCTAGAAATTTCTGCCAAGTGTCCCTTTTTCCTTTATTTTAGGCATGCGTGTCATAAACCCTAATTCACTCAAATCTATTTAATAGATGCCTCTAGATCTGAATTGAACATTTGAACTTGGAGATCTAGCATTCTCGAGAAGATCAAGGAAGATTCAGTGGAGTTGTCATCACTATTCTGAGAGTTTTTTTTGTCTTTTGCCACTTTTTCTATTGTTTTGATTCTATGAGTGTTGTTTTTCTTGTTTTTCTTCATATTTGTTGGTGTTTTAACCTGTATCAGATTGTAGAAGTTTTCTTTTAGTTTTTTGTTTTCCTTTCATAAATGTCACATTGATTTCTTGTTTTTGCACAGCAGCAATTGTCGTTGCAGCAAATCTCCTCACACATTTGTTTTCCCTTCTGTTTGTTAATTTTATGCACTTGAGTCACATTGATTCATCTATACTTAGTAAAATATGCACTCAAACTCACATCATCACTTAGATCTGCTTATTTCCCACACTTCCATCGAGCATATCCACATTTTCGCTTGGTTGGTTTTCATAGTGCCCAGTTGGGCATTATAGAAAATTATATATATTATGGAGCAATGGAACACATAAAATATTGTAGAAATATAAACGCAGAAAATGCATAAACAAGAGAGACACATATATACGTGGTTCACCCAGTTTGGGCTACGTCCACGGAGAAACAACCAGTCCTTCCTTTTACATTATCCAGCAAACTAAAGAGATACAACCTACAGCAGATCCGTTGTAACACCCTCTCTAAATCTCCTCTCTCTTTCTCACTCAGAATACAGATCTACATAGACACAATACAATTTCCTCATATATAGTGAGGGGTTGCCTTCTAGGGCAAAAAGCCCTAAATTAAACATAACTTCTACCGTCAGATCTTCGCGTAATGAACGGCCCAAATTGAGAAATTACTATTCTTTTACAAGGCAATTTTACATCTATGCTTAGCTTCCGGGGCACTGCCCCCGAAACCCCCCGCCAGGGGGGGCTCCCCAAAGGTCGCAGCCCGGCCCGCCTGGACCCCCCTGTAGGGAATATTTTATGGGCGGCGTTGCCACCCCATTTCAAACTGGGGTCCAATGTGGTGATACCTTTGAATACAAAAGATAATCAGGCTCCACACCCAATAGGCATTGTGCAATTCAGAAGCACAAGTTGTGGGTTGGCCTATGATACTGCATAGTGCATAGTATAGGCTAGCCCAATTGTGCATTGAACAATTCTAGGGCTCAGCCTACCCCTTGGCCACTAAGACTGCGTAATGCGCAGTCTCACGCAGTCACTGCCCAGGATGGACTACGCATTGCGCAGTCTCAAGCCTCAGGCTCCACCTTGGCTACAGGGATTGTGCAATGCATAGTTCCCACTACTAGTCTCCCTCACTTGCCCATGAAAAATGTACAATTTTTATCATCGGTGCATAGGTTTTCTACCTGAACTTGCTATGAATATAGATTTGCAAAAGGCTAATGTTTCCTTCCCATGAGTGTCTTTTCTTTCCCACAAGTACCACATTTATTGAGCACTTCTCTCCAGCAGTCACTATTACTATGGCACCTAAGAGAACTACTTCAAATGATAAACTAAGAGCAATATTGGGAAGTAGTTGAGAAAATGCCAGTAAACTTGCCAGTGTACTCGGAGCCTCAACTATATGTAGGAAAGGACTCTGATCTTACATGGCAGAAAGTAAATGAAGATTTTTCAGCAAAGGACTTCATATAAGATCTAGAGGACCAGCAGGTATACATTAATGTCCAAAGATCAGGGCTGTAGAATTTTCTCTACAAATCAGATAGCTATGATACCATGTAGAATTATCTCTACAAATCAGCTAAGTTACTGATATCATGTAGAAATTTCACTTACAGATCAAACTGATCTATGCAATGTACTAAAGAATAATACTAGACCTACATCTACCATAAACTTTGCGGAAGCTAATCAACCATGAGAAACATCAAGCATGAACACATATAACTGATAAGAAGGAATCAATCACATAACACAAAATATATCACTAGGGAAAGCACAAGCATAAAACCCCAACAATGCATTATCAACCAAGTGTAGATCCTCAACAACATACAAAAAGAATCAGCTCAATAGCTATCTTGCTCTCTCTATAATAAGAAGATCTTAATGATATTCAATCAGAAGATGAAAATCATTGACTACCTAGGCCTCAATATATAGGCCACGAGTCCTCCAATCTCCTATAATAGATCCTTCTCCATGCAAGGAATCCTTGCTAGAAATATCCAAGCATCTGATAGTACATTGTCCCACATCTGATCTCAACTGGGTCTCTGACAGAACTGACATGCAACAATTATCCATGAGTGAATTCTCAGTTATCTAAAATAATAGTTGTCACATGCATGCAAGCATTAACAAACTATATTTTATTATTTTAACAACTTGATAAAATAATCTAACTGGACTTGACTAGTTAGAACTAAGTCAACTAATTCTCTCATTATAGAACTCATATTTATTCCCTCAATCAGTGGGACAACTCATGTGCATGCTCAAAAAGACTTCAAATTTGAATTTCCTTAACTAATTAACTCAACTGAATTAATTAATTAATATTTCCAACTGATGTTAAGACCAAAATTAATTTTACTTCCTCTAGATAGACTAGGGACTGCTATAAATAGGAAGGGACCCAGAAATGTTATTTTTAGAACTTTGTATTTTTAGAAGTTTCACCTCTCACCCAATGTGGCCAATGACCTCACTGGCCAAACTGCTATTTTTAGACATGCTATTTTTGGACATGTTATTTTTAGCAGGTCTATTTTTAGCACATTCTAAATTTAACATTTCTTGTTGCACATTTTTCAACTCTCCCTCTCAACAAGAAAGGATTTCTCTCGAACCTGATCCTGTAACTCTGGAATGTTCTGCATGCAACGCATCTACCTGGTCCATTTGCTCTAACAACACTTGGAACAAAAACACTCCCAACTGACCACTCTGTTGGGCTAGGAACATACTCTAATGTTGAAGCTCTACCTGCTGCTAACAAGTGCTCCCTCTCTAACATCTGCGTTACTGCAACATCTCCATGCATCTCGCACCATTGCACACCTCTTTGTGCCACCTAGCATTGTGCAAAACACTTGTGCCTCTTGCATTGTTGCAGCCTGCTAGCTATGCACTGTCCTGGGATTCCCTACACGATCGCTCTCTCTGCTGCTCCATCCGCATTTGTCTCTACCCAATCAGTGAGTTCCTGCTACTCCACATTAGGGCTCCCATAGCAAGGTCTCATCCAAGAGGTTGGGTACCTCAAGGATCATGCCCCTCATTTCGGCCCTCTTGGGACGATCACTCCACATTGCCCCACATCCTACCTGGAGGTATGGCTGCATGTGATCCCTCTGCCCACCTGGCTCGAAATTTCCCCCTACTAGAGGTCTCTACATGAGTAGATGTCTCTACTCAATCTCCACTCAGCTCCCCCTATTGTGGCTGCTCCACAACCTCCTGAAGCTGCTCCACCAATTGTGGCTCCTCCACAATCGTCTGAGACTTCTTTTGGCTCTGCATGTTGAGAGGTAACATACCCTCCCTCTCAACCACCAAGTCTCCATCAGTTGCCTTGCTGCACAAGGCTTTGCATGCATCTTGAATCTTAAGAGCATACAGGTTCTTGACCCGTGAACCAATCTGCTTCACCTGTCTAGTGATGATATGTCTAAGGAAAACCTTTCCCTTACTAAAGACTACATCATAGCCTCTGTCTTCTAGAATCATGATCAACACCAAGTTTCTCTTCAGTCCTGGTACATACTTAACATCGGTCAAGGTAAGGAGAGCTCCATGCTCCCTCTGAAAAATAACTATGCCTACACCTAAGATACTATACTTTTCATCATTACCCATCACTATGAGTATCTGGAGATCTCTCTCCTCCAAAGTAATGAACAAACTCTTGTCACCAGTCATGTGGAAAGAAGCTCCACTATCAAGAAACCAACCACTTCCCACCATGGATGAAACCATGCATGCGAAGAGTGTGAAATCCAACTCGAATTATGAAGCAGGTGCCTCACCTTGAGATCCTTCCCCAGATCCCTTCTTGGATTTCCTCTGTGGACAATTTGCAGCATAATGGCCCACCTCATGACAACGAAAGGATCACACTTTCAATTTGTCAACCTTCTTCCAGCCATTGGAAAAACTAGATTTGGAAAGAGAAACCTTCTCCTTCCCCTTCTTTATCTTACTCACTAAGGCACGGTTTTCCTCATCCTCTAAGGATGAAGAACCATCTCTGGTGCTCTGTTTGATCTCATCCTGCATCAAATCCAACCATATTCGTTCCCAATCTGGCAGTTTCTCCCCCCCATTAACCAAGTCCTGGTAGCTATCCCAGATCTTAGGAAGGCCAAGGAGTGCTAGACTCACCATATCATCATCAGCTGTCACGACCCCTACACTTGCAAGCTCATCCCTGGATGTGATGAGCTTGGTCTGATACATAGAGATCATCTCATGGCCTTGCTGCACAAGGCTTTGCATGCATCTTGAATCTTAAGAGCATATAGGTTCTTGACCCGTGAACCAATCTGCTTCACCTGTCTAGTGATGATGTGTCTAAGGAAAACCTTTCCCTTACTAAAGACTACATCATAGCCTCTGTCTTCTAGAATCATGATCAACACCAAGTTTCTCTTCAGTCCTGGTACATACTTAACATCGGTCAAGGTAAGGAGAGCTCCATGCTCCCTCTGAAAAATAACTATGCCTACACCTAAGATACTATACTTTTCATCATTACCCATCACTATGAGTATCTGGAGATCTCTCTCCTCCAAAGTAATGAACAAACTCTTGTCACCAGTCATGTGGAAAGAAGCTCCACTGTCAAGAAACCAACCACTTCCCACCATGGATGAAACCATGCATGCGAAGAGTGTGAAATCCAACTCGAATTATGAAGCAAGTGCCTCACCTTGAGATCCTTCCCCAGATCCCTTCTTGGATTTCCTCTGTGGACAATTTGCAGCATAATGGCCCACCTCATGACAACGAAAGGATCACACTTTCGATTTGTCAACCTTCTTCCAGCCATTGGAAAAACTAGATTTGGAAAGAGAAACCTTCTCCTTCCCCTTCTTTATCTTACTCACTAAGGCACGGTTTTCCTCATCCTCTAAGGATGAAGAACCATCTCTGGTGCTCTGTTTGATCTCATCCTGCATCAAATCCAACCATATTCGTTCCCAATCTGGAAATTTCTCCCCCCCATTAACCAAGTCCTGGTAGCTATCCCAGATCTTAGGAAGGCCAAGGAGTGCTAGACTCACCATATCATCATCAGCTGTCACGACCCCTACACTTGCAAGCTCATCCCTGGATGTGATGAGCTTGGTCTGATACATAGAGATCATCTCATCCTTTTCACACTTGATCTTTCGAAGTTTGTCCTTCAGTGCTAGCTTCCTCTGATCACTGCTATTCTGATATAAATCTTTCAATTTTTCCACATTGCATACGGAGTCTCCTTCCCATGGAGGCTCGAGATAATGTGATCTCACACTCCCTCCAAGAGAATTCTCCTAGCTCTAGCCACACACTTCTTCCATTCCGCCAGTTGAGTAGCATCACTAGGCTTAGGGACTTCTTGATCAATGAAGTCCTTAAAGCCGTTATCTTCCAATACTGCCTCCATGCAATCCATCCAAGCTATATAGTTTGAGCTGCCATCAAGGGCATACTCAAGCCTCAAACCATAGAACGCCATCGGTGAAATAGATGTGATAAGAACTTGAGATCTATATCCCGAATAATAAACTTCGAATTCCTTCTTATATATTGTTCTTCCTTGATCACTTATGCTCCGATACCATGTAGAATTTTCTCTACAAATCAGCTAGCTCACTGATATCATGTAGAAATTTCACCTGAAGATCAAACTAATATATACAATGTACTAAATCATAATATTAGATCTACATATACCATAAACTTTGCAGAAACTAATCAACCATGAGAAACATCAAGCATGAACACATATACCTGATAAGAAGGAATCAATCACATAACACATAATATATCATTGGGGAAAGCACCATCATAAAACCCCAACATTGTATTATCAATCAAGTGTAGATCCTCAACAACATACAAAAAGAATCAGCTCAATAGCTATCCTGATCTCTCTGTAATAAGATCCTGATGATCTTCAATCAGAAGATGAAAAGCATGGACTACCTAGGCCTCAATATATAGGTCACAAGTCCTCTGCTCTCCTATAATAGATCCTTCTCCATGCAAGGAATACTTACTAGAAATATCCAAGCATCTGATAGTACACTGTCCCACATCTGATCTCAACTGTGTCTCTGACAGAACTGACATGCAACAGTTATCCATGAGTGAATTCTCAATTATCTAAAATAATAGTTGTCACATGCATGCAATCATTAACAAACTATATTTTATTATTTTAACAACTTGTTAAAATAATCTAACTGGACTTGACTAGTTAGAACTAAGTCAATTGATTCTCTCATTATAGAACTTCATACTTATTCCCTCAATCAGTGGAGGAAATTAAGGATAAATTCTTCAATCAGTGGGACAACTCATGTGCATGCTCAGAAAGACTTCAAATTCGAATTTCCTTAACTAATCAACTCAACTGAATTAATTAATTAATATTTCCAACTACTGTTAAGACCGAAATTAATTCTACTTCCTATAGACTAGGGACTGCTATAAATAGGAAGGGACCCAGAAATGCTATTTTTAGAACTTTGTATTTTTAGCAGTTTCACCTCTCACCCAATGTGGCTAATGACCTCACTAGCCAAACTGTTATTTTTAGACATGCTATTTTTGGACATGCTATTTTTAGCAGGTCTATTTTTAGCACATTCTAAATTTAACATTTCTTGTTGCACATTTTTCAACAAGGGCTACACAGGGTTGCATGCAGATATCCAGCCTGCCCATGTGTAGATGTCATCAGCTGGATTGTCTCACATATTGATGTGAAGACCATGAATTTGAGCAGTGCCAACAGACAAAGGCTTGCTACTTTTTTGGCAACAAATTATCGAAGTATGTACCATTTTCCCGAGACAAAAACACGCATGGATTCACTCTTCTATGCCATCAACATCTATGTGTTTACGAGCGATATTGTTGAGATTTGGGTGAAGGAGCCATAAAAGTTTTGACAAACACCCACCAGCACATATAATACAAGGTCTTTCAGGAGGGCCTATCAATTGCTTATCATCTTACCCTGCAAAATCCACAGTCTGCAGAACACAGAGACCTTTCCGGAATGGTGGGAAGTCCTACTGAACCAAGTTGTGAATAATTTGAAGTCACTCAACTGGTCATATTTATTGGCTCAACAATTAAGGATCCATGTAAGTAACACCCTGAATCCTCCCAAGGGTGGGCAAGTGAGATTTTATATGTCTATATATTTACTGGACGAAATTGTACACATAATGCATACCCTGGTATGAACTAGGCATGGTCACCTTGAGAACTTATCGTTCACATCCATTGCAAGCTGCTCTTGGATTGCAGCCATCGAGGGGTTATGGAGAAGTTAACTGACCACTTCCTCAACCTGCTATACAGGATGATATTTGAGGAAGAACCACCTTGCATGTTACCTATGGAAATGGAGGCAATATGAGAGATCTTAGATTGGTTTGCCTCACCAAATGAAACCTTCCTTAGAGTGTTTGACGGAGATAAGTCGTTGCATGTTTTTCCAAAGTATACCACCAACAATCTCGTCATGTAAGAAGTAGCATATCATCTCGCTACATGGTTATCAGCTACTTTGCATAGGAAGAATAAATCACCTTGGCCAACTCTTCCTATGCAAATTGGATTGTACGATATAAAGAACCTGAAAGTCATGGATACCGAAGAAAAGGCAATAGATAAGTTTGCATTTGGTACTCGAGACTTTAATCCGTACGATACCCGTGGTATTTGCAAGAACCACTATGCTAGAATTCACTTTCAGTGGCTTAGCGGGACATTTCATTGGCAGGAGGAGGATCCATGGAATAATTTCTATAATGCCTCCCAAACCCGCGAGCCGATCAATTTTGTAGGAACTTCACAGGTAACTCCATAGAAGGCAGCAACTCTAGAAGTTGTGCCAGCAGAAGGGAGAAGCCTCAAGAGGAAAGAGAAAGGTTGCTCACAATCCACGGGGAGAAAGAAGTTGCAAGATGAAAGTGAATCCAACTATTATGAAAGCGTCTTTAGCAATTGAGGCGGCGAGGAAACAAAGGATGCAGAGAGAAAAATGGAGGAAAAGGGAAGAGTAGTAGAGGAGATTGGAGGAAGAAAAGTAGGAGAAAGAACAAGAACAAGAAGAGAAGCAAAAGCAGGAATAAGAAGAGAGGCAATGCACAATCACAAAATATACAGTGTGGGAAAAAGTTGAAGAGCAAGAATAGAACCAACAACTAGTAGAGGAGGAGGGTGGACGAATGTAGGACCAGAAGCTTGCTTAACAGATTGAACAAATGATAGAGATCAATGATACAGAGGCAAAACCGTAGCCACAGAATCAGGATGTCAACCTAATTCCTAGCACACAATAGGTCATTATTCAGTCTCCACCACCTCCAGCAATAGAGTCAGCTCCAGGTGAGGAAGGGGAAGTTGTTCCTCTTGACGATGATCTGGTTATGGACACGTACAATCTGTCATATGAGGAACTCTAGAAGAAGATTGTACAAGTGCATAAGAATCATTTTCTGGGCTATCTCGTGTCTCCTGCTTTTATGAGAGAAAGGGTAATTGTGGCCGACACCAGGAGAGATCCTGAAGCCATTACCTCAGCCAATTTGGCCTTCGCATGTGCATCAAAGTTGAACACTCAATGTTTTATGGCTGAGAATAAGAAATTTGAAAAGAGCTTGCAAGTTGTCAGGAAAGAGGTTGAATAGCTCCGCGCAATAGCTTAGAACGCAACTTCTTCACAAGTCCACTTGGAGGAAATGAACGCAGTGATACTTCATGAAGTATCAGCACTTAGAGAGACCATGCAGGATCTCTATGAGGAGCTTGTTATCATGCATAAGGTAGTTTTTCGTGTGTTTTTCTTGCAGCAATAGTGTAAAGACTTAGTCAAGACGCTCATAAATGTGCAAGCTACAATTGTTGTCGTGCATGAATGGAAAATGCAATACAAAGTTGCACTACTTGAATTATGCAAGAAGATGAAGCCACGGGCAGAGCTGGAGAAAGCAGGAGTGTGGATGTTGATCTAGAACAGCAAATTGCTCGCCTCATTTATTGGTAACATCCAGGCCTCATATGCACGGATATAAAACAGTCTAGATTCTTTGGTGAAGACCCACAAGATCCCATTAGTTGTCTCACTCGCTGAACCTAAACCCAAGAACTAGGTCAGCAAGGAGGTAGTGGAATAATTGGAGTAGCTAAGACAGATTGCCACTAAGGAGGACTTGGGGGTGAACAGACAAAACATGCACAACTACATTAGTGGTCTTGTCTAAGTGCGAACAATGTTGATCATGTTGCGGAAGGAAGTAGAAATTGGTTCCAAACCATTATACCCAGATGCCATGGAGGCTAGAGTCTACTTCCAGCTAGACACCATCACACAGTTTGGGGATGTCATCGCACAGTACCAGGCTTGGCACTGCTACGTGACTAACAAACATCAAGTGGAAGTTGCTCAGCTAGAGTTTTCCCAAACCCAAGCATCATAGTATTTTGTCTTGTTAGGTTTTCAAGTTGTCTCTACCCTATTTTGCCTTAAATGGGTACGAGTGTAAATTATAATATTATTTATAATTAATTTTTAAGTGGATTTCCAAGTATCAATATTGGAATGTGAAGAGTCATGATGTGATGTAATGAATTATTTTGTAAAGAAGTTGAAGATTCATGAGGATAGTCCAAAGGTCACAAAGGGGAGTTAAAGCATCACCCCCTCTTATTATAAATAGAACCTCATAACTCATGTAAATGTCTTTTGGCAGCCAAGATTTTGTCTAGGCTTAGGCTTAGAAAGATCTTGGGAGTTTTGTGAGAGCCTTGGCTTCTCCATAGCATAGAGGGAGTATACTACTTTGTAGGAGCAAGGGTTGTTGACTTCACATTCCAGTATTGGGGCTAATGGTTTGTCAATAGTGTATGTATGATTGGAATTTTCACTTCTAATAAAAGCTCAGAGTTGACACACTTTCATGCATATGTTGTGAATATACTAGGATTATTGTTGTTTTATTTTCAATGTATGTTATTTAACTTACACTTGTGCTTATGAACTATTTCGTTTGCATTTGTATGAATCTTGTTGAACATGTCTTGTTGTATTAATTCATCATTGTTAACTTGTGGACTATTCTTCATATTATTTTGTGATGTCATTATGATTGTATGTTCCTTTCAAGCTATTTCGTCATTGTTAACTTGTGGACTATTCTGCATATTATTTTGTGATGTCATTATGATTGTATGTTCCTTTCAAGCTATGTACTATTACAGGCTTTTAAGGGGCTCACTTCTTTTTCCCTTCATGCGTTGGAACCACCATGCATCGCAATTGACCTTCCGCAGTGTCACACACTTTCTCTCACCAAAGTCGTCGTGCACCACTCTATGCATTTTCACAACCAACTCATATCATTAACACCCCAGTATTGGGACTCCTACTCCAAATAGTGTGAGGTCTAGTTGGGACTTCATATGGGGAGATCCCCTGAATGTTGGCAGGTCCAACACCGTCAACATGAGGGTTTTGCTCCTTTCCTCTTAAAATTATTTTTTTCCTTACTCTCCTAGTCTAATTGGAATTCAACCTTCTACTTGGACTGATCGTAGGAATACTTAGCCTTTCGGATGAATCCTCTAATGTCCTTATCTCATCAAACTCAATTATGGCCCGGTAATATTGTGGTAGTTTGTTTAGGTATCTTTGAATCTTCACCTTCTCATTTCTGATGTACAACACATACCTCTTTAGTTCTAAGAATATGTTAGTGCACTTAATCGTGGTAAGTTTCCTTAGCTTATGTCTATGGAACTCCTTAAACTCATTGTCATATTGCCTCCGAGATAAGTACTTCTCATGAAAATAGTTTTTAAACTTTCTCCATGATAATTCCCTTTCTTTAATTCCCTTGACATTTCTCAAATCTTCCCACCATATATCGGCTTTACCTTTCAAGCTTAAAATAACTACTTTGGGCTTCATGTTTTCAAAGTATTCATAGACTAAAGTATTTCTTCAATCCTCGCAGTTAGGCTTCTGCCTCCTTAGCCTTCTTGATATCTCCATCAAAGGTAGGGAGGTTTTCTTTCTTGAATTCATATAACATTGAGCTCTTCTCCCTTTTCCTTTGCTAACAGTGTATTCTGGTTATAGCTTTAGAAATCCATTCATGGTTTCTTGACTCCCTTTTTACAGTGTTGATTGGCTTTTCTCCCCTCAATATGTCTTAACTTGCCAGTCTATGTCTTTTCCTTGACTTTCTTCCTTCTTCCCTATTAGTCTCCAAGTCATGTTTTTGTATCTCAAATGGACTTTTCTTGTATTTGTGCCTTCCTAGGTAGATGGCATCAAGCTCATGTTGCTTTTTCCTTTGCAAATCAAACAAGCTCTACAATATCATCACATTCACCTTTGCTTAACTTTCTTGTGTTCTGACAATCCCTTGATTATATACTTTGAAATTTCTCAATTAATCTTGTAAAATTCTAAGGGTTTTTATCCAATCTAGGGAATTTTTCTCTGGCATGTTTCCCACTGAGTCCTCTTCTTGATAATGATAGGATTTGGGCATGTTGTACTATACCATTATGCTACTCATTCATTTAGTTCCTTTCTGAAATTTTATGTTTCCTTATCTCTCTATGTTGTTACGCACACACAATTTTTAGCCAATTCAAACATAAAAATATATATTTACTTGTCACCTTCGCATATTTGTAATAACCAGGATGATTAGAAATTGGCAAGAATAAAATCCCATGCTAGAATACATGTTAAAAATAAATGACATATTAGCAATATATCAAACCAACAATTAGAAATATATCAAACCAATAATGACATTAGCTATAAGCCTAAACTCAACACACAAGTGTATATAGCAATTAAACTATCAAATTAATGTTTATCCTCTTTGTGTGAGCCTCTTTAGGTCTAGTGCTGAACCTCTACTATGATACCCCCTTGTAACTACACTCCCACCCCCCGACCTTACCTAGAGTAGTGGAAGGTGTTACTTATTGTTTAGCCTGATCTCCAAGGTTTGTTATGAAGATGGGGTTAGCAAAAATCATTGTTTTTGCAAGTTTGTGGAATTAATTTTTAATACCACCATTGTGGGCAGCTCAATGAAATCTCTCAGGCAATATAATATTTGTCTCATTCCGAGCCTCGGAGCCAAAGTTACACTCATTTGAAGTGAAACCTATTGAAATGAGGCCACATAATTAAGTTGGCCACATGGTTCCCTCATGGCCTTCACATAACCCTGAAAATTCATTTAGCGAGACCTTTCAGCCAGGTTAATGTCAGATCAGTCGGCTACTTGTTAGCTTTTCCGCTCTTAGTGATTTAGCATCAAATAAGAGAAATTGGTGGTGGGTGGTCTCCCGATGGGTGGATTTCCACATTAGAACTGCAACTAGACCAACCCCGCCTCATTGGCACATCCACATTACAACAAGTCACAAGCAACAGGTAGTGGGCGGTTGCATAATTCCATTACTCCATGTTCTGGTCTTGGGTCCCCTTTTCTCTTGTTTTTACATTAATTTAGTGATATGCCATGTTTTGGCCTATCTTACTCATTAAACATATCGACTACGACTGATGGCCAGTGCCTGTCAACACAGAAAGGTTCCGCTAGGTGTGATTCCACCAACTCCCATTAGAAGTTGGCTCCATTCATATATAAGTAAATTATAGACCTTGTCTTATATAAATCATGACAACCAAACTAAATGTCTCATAATAGGGTTTTGTAGGATAGGAAGAGTGACCTACCCCTGCGCCTGACCTCTTTTTTTCCTTAAGGCGAGTAAATGCCCAAAGGCTTGATTCCCGAGCCATAAAATTTAGTTATTATATTTAATACAAGGGCACCCTATTGTATTTAACTTATGGGAGCTACGACCATAAAGCCTGAAACCATAACCTCTATAATTTAACCAGATAACATAGGAATATGTTTGATATATATATATATATATTATAATATACAATATATATATATATCTATAAATATATATATAATATAAAATATATATATATACATACAAACTTTAGAAGTAAACCAAAGTGTACATCAACAACTAATTTTACACTCGTCATGAACATAATAATATAACGTACAACCCAAACATGCATTAGATCCATGTACACACAAGATATCATTTCATTCATGAGCGTAATAGGGAACCACACAACTCAGGGATTCATTTACAGTTATAAACACACAAGATATGGCATTATTCACGTGTAACAAGAATCACCACAATCCATAAGACAATATACATAAGTAATTTATACTTTATATTCGTGTTTACAAATGGTTGGCAACTGAAGGAGGGACTTCAACTCTCCACCCAACCATAGGCTAGCTACACCGCAATATTTCTTACAACTAAATACCCCCAAGCCAGATCTAAATCTTGAGGAGATGTTATGCTCAGGGAATTTTACACCAAAGGCTTATCACATACCCAAGAGAAGGATTCCATTGTCAAGTTGGTTTAACAACTGCTCTCCAGCAATAAACACCATAGTGACTCACTTACCCTTTGAGTTCAAACACAAGGTTTCACCAAAATCCCAGGTGGGTTGTTGCTCAGTTCTAGGAGGTTGAATCTACTAGGTAGGTGGTTTAACAACTATCATTTTGTAGCAAGCACTATAGGGGTCCATGGTCCACTGCCTAGGTTGTTTAAGAAATATGCAGCAAATTTCCCTCTCTTAGTGGTTTAACAACTACATAGCAAGCACCAAGTAGTTCAATCCATCCACTGAGATGCCCACTGACCATTTAGGCTTAGAAACACCATCCAATGTCCACAATACAAGAGATGCAAGGAACGGCACCCCTAGTTTCTAAACATTGGCTCTCAGATGACCCAATTCAGCTCAATGGTTTCATTTACTTCCTTTGACTGTTGATCTTCTTTGCAAGGCTTATTTTTTCCCTCGGCCTCGACCCCCCAAGGAGGAAAGAGGGATTCGTTTTTTCCTCCACTCACGCTACACAATCCAGAATTTAAATTTCTGTCAAGTGGGTTGGTTATTTGTCAAGGCGATGAGTCAAGGAAATTCAATGTAGCTAGTATGGGCCATTTCATGGCATGAACTAGGCTCTCCCCTCGGAGCTTTTGGATCTGTGTGTCAACTACTTCAGGCAACCACCAATAAATTTTGCATGTATTATTCATGTTTTCAAACTCAGTTTTGATGGCTAGCAGTGGATCCCACGTCAATATCCACACAATCACGTTTACATATGCGAGTTGAAATAAAAAGGGTTGTTACATTGGTGTATGGAAGACAATGGCCAACTTACAAAGGTATGTGTACTAGCCTAGAATGTGAGAAGATGTAGCAAGGTTAATTAGAGGATATATGTTTTGTTGTACCAGCAAGCCTAGTAATACAAAACAGGGTTTATACCATCCCTTCTAGGTACCCACTCGTCATTGGGAAAGAATTACTATGGACTTTGTAGGAGGTTACCAACAACCAGGAAGGGACATGACTACCTATTCATTGTAATTGCAAGGTTCAGTAAGATGTGTGTTCTTATGCCCTATAAAAATACCATCAAAAGGAGAAAAGCAAAATGTTTTCTTTTAGGTGCACTTTGGAATACCAAGGAGCATTGTTTCGAATGGGGACACTAGATTTCCTAATGGATTTTGAACTACAATATGGGAGAGGATGGACACAATTGAAGAGGTCAACAACATTCCATTCAAAGACAAATGAGAAAACATAAGTAGTCATCATGACTTTGGTGTAATTTTTGATGGGTTATAATCAAAAGCATCTGAAGGCTTGGAATTAAAAGCTTGTCTATACACAGCAATCTTATAATATAGTAGTATACACTTCTACTAGTAAGTCCCCATTTGAAACTTGTTTTGTATATTTGCCACCTTCACCTTTGGATGTTGTATATGGGTGGCAAGGAGGATTTAGGGAAGATATCATAGAGGATGCTTTAAGAGAAGAAGAAATTTGCTAAGAAAATTTGTCATATACATTTGCAAGTAAAGGAGGCATTGAAGAAATCACGGGAAAATACAAGGCTAGGTATGGTCAACACAGTTTAGAGAAGTCATTCAAAGTGGAAGACATAGTATGGTGACAATTGAACAAGGAAAGATTATAGGGTCATGGTAAGAAAATCAATGCTTTGCAATATGCTCCTTCTGGGATAATGGAAAAGATGGGATATAATGTCTGTAAACTCAATCTACCCCTATACATGTGCATTTACTTAGTGGTGAATGTGGAAAATCTCAAATTTTGTGAGTCTTCCATGTTGTATTTGGAAGAGGAGTAGGTCTTACCTTCAGTAGAGGACCTAGCTCTAGATGCCAAGCCTAATTTATGGAGGATACAAGATAGGGCATCATGACCCTTGGAAAAGTGGGTTGCAGGGACAACTTCCAAGAAAAGCTAAATGGTACTCTAGTGAGAAGGTAAACCTTTTGAGGACAAAAACCCTCCCGAAATGGGTAAGTATGATCATGATTGGATATTATATAATTTGTCATATATCTCAATGCTTTTGGAGTGGAAAAAATGGAGGAATTAGCTTGCAAGGCCAATTTTATCGATGGGATACAATTTGGAGAATTAGGGCCTAAAACCTTATGAGGCCTTAAATGACATTTTGGGGGCTAAAACTTTATTGTTTGAACATGGGACCTATTGTAGCCTAATATAACCCTCTTTAAAACTAGCCTACCTCTGTAAATTCTACCTCACATGAACCTTTATGATGTTACTGCTAGCCTTGTTTTGTCTCTCAAAATTCATTTCGCTATCCTAACCTACCCCTTACCTTTAATATCTACCTTAATCTTTTCAATTTTAATCAAAATCACTCTCCTCTTGAACCATTGGATCATAACCATGATATAAAAAACTAACCATATTTGAATCATTTAAGGGTTGCTTGTTAGATAATGCTTAAAGAGTTTAAACAATAATGGGTGACATTAATGATTTAAAATACTTTATTAATTGTATTAAATAATGTCACATATCATATAAATGTATAGGCATATTTTTATATAATTGTTTCATTATATAACAATAATATCAATCAGATATTAATATGTACGTGTATATGTTTAACATTAATCTAAACAATGATTAATACTATTAAATATCATTAAAAACCATAATATGTATCAATAACTAATGATGTGCATAAAAAGGAGAAGCATATGATAAAAGATACATTATAATAAAAAGTTGCTCTTAAATCTATTTGAACGATGGTTATGGTAAACACATAGTTTAAATATATTCACCTTTCTTTTAGCGCGATATGTCACATATATTATATATTAGAATATACATGTATATAAAACCATAACCTTACCTTTCACAGACCTGTTGCACCTCCTCTCACTGATAAAAACACACCTTGGTCGTATTTTGATGGCGCTGCCAATCAGCAGGGATGTGGTGGCGGTTTTATACTATTTATAAGTGAACAGCATTTCTATAAAGTGAAGATGGGTTTAGGAGCTGGAACAAATAATTTCGTTGAACTCATTACCCTGCGACACCTCCTGCATTTCTCCTTGGGACATCATTGCATAAATTTGAACATATTTGGATACTCAAAGATCATTATAAATTGGTTCAATAATATTACTGCTTGTCACATTCACACATTCAATAATATATTGGATGAAATTAACATATTCAAGGCTCAATTTAATAACATCACTTGCAATCATATCTACAGGGAGCATAACAGCAGTGCTGACCAGCTATCCAAGGAGGCCTCGGTATTACCCAAAGGAGAGTGGATGATTCAGGAGCAACGGGGGACAAATGAATACTGCTACTTCCCTCGTCCATATATAGATCAGCACTATCACAGGGCAGTGAGCCCTTGATCACTGGATGTTTTCATGTCTTCTACCGAACATTATAAATTTTGACATTGTACATAGTTTATAAAAACAAGACATATTATGCTAGTTTTTTGAAATGCCCTGCGTGGCACATGTACAGGCTTATAACAGACTACTTTCACAGATATTATGGCAGATCACCCTCGGTGGTGAATCTAAACAGTACATAGTTTTTTGTTATATTTTTGAATCAAGTCCTTGGCGACTAGAAAGATACAGCATATGCAATTGCATCTACAATATGTAATTTTTCTAGGATTAATGAAAAATTACGGATTTTTCCAGTGGAAAAAATAAAAATAGAAATAAAAAACAAAAACAAAAACAACAACAACAACAACAACAAAAACAACAACAACAACAACAAAAACAAAAACAAAAACAAAAAACCATAACATTACCGAAATAAATATTGGTGAAAATTATATCAACTTTTATAAACGAAAGTTACATTCATACCCAACTTAATAAAAAGCACATAAATATTTAATATTGAGTAAAACTTAAAAATTAAAATCCTCACTATTTTTCACCCGAAACAATTTTTAACTGTGGATCTAAATAATCTTTCACCTTTAAATTCCATCATAAAACATTTTCCAAAACTTAAACCCTCGCTCTAAACATCTCGATATGAATAATTTTGGTGTATAATATAAAGTGCAAAAACCATTTACTTAAAACTTTTTTTAAACTTTAGAAAGTATTTTTTAAATGCCCATTAAGGTTTGCTACACATGTGTAAAACCCATCAGATGAGAGCACATGGTTAATTCACAGACAGGTTTCCAATCTGATATCAATTCTAGTCGTCAATCAAGGTGAATCGTGTACGTTGGATCCCATCAGATTTCAACTCTCAAGTTATACTCTCTCTCCTCGCTTCCCGAGAGACATGATATACTCTTTATTGAAAATAATGTCCCATCAAGTTTAAAATCCACTTTTTAAAATATTATTAAATTAACACGTGTGGAATCCACTTGATATGTAAATCTCATTAGGTCAAACCACATCGTTAATTCACGAACATGTTTTCAACCCAATGTAGATTCTTTTCGTCGATCAAGGTAAATATGAGCCCTTGGATCCCATCGTCGGACTTGTATGTTGGCTATGAGTCTTCGACCCCTTCTCCGCTCGACATAGTAATAAATTGTGCATTATCTTTCTCTGAGTTTATTAGTTCTTACCATGTGGCAATGGCCAGGGACTATAGTAATCGAAATGTGGGACATAAGCATTAGTTCAGCAAATGAATTTAATTTTGCACTGAGTTTATTGAATACTATTATTGTGGATTCATTTTACCATTGGTCTTCTTCAAATTTGAAAAATAAAGCTCAAATGAATTTAATCTTGCTTTGATTTTATTGAATAGCATTATTGTGGATTCATTGATCTTCTCCAAATTTGAAAATGAAGCATATTCCATGTTTGTTTATTTTTGCATATACAAGGTAATTTGGAAAATTTTACCAATGTTTATTATAGGAGATCAAATAAGAAAACAATGAAATTACTTTGCATACAGGAGATTAAATAAGAAAACAATGAAATTACTTCGCATAAAATATGAGGTACATAAATGATATTTTTTCCCAAATAATTTTACTTCAAGTTATTATGGGAAGACATCAACGAAATGAGGTAAGAAGAATATATTAATTGTAATTGTTTATAAGTTATTTTCTGATTTATAAAGGACTAATTCTTATTTTTATGATGCAGAAAAATAAATTGGAAATGGATTAAAGATTTAGGCATAAACAATTCAATAACGAAATAACGAATTTTGTTAAAGGAGAGGTCATTAATGTAATTTAGTATTGATCGTAGGGTTTTTATTAATGCGAGGTTATTAAAATTGAATGGCCACCAACTCCTAATTATATAAAAAGGTTGTAACCCATCAAAGCAAGGAGCTTGGAGGTAGGGGCATTGTTATTTTGGAAGGTTGATCTTGTAATGTGAAGCATAATCACAAGATGGTTCTAGCTTTTTCATCATTAACAATGTGAAAATTTATGCATGTGTTTACTTTTGTGATGAGTTTGTATTTTCCCTTTTCATTTTTTGATTTATGTGAAATCTAGTATTAATGGAATCTTCGTAACATTGAGGCAATGAACCACTTAGAATTTCATTGTTTTAATATCCAGTATTCATGAATACATGTTATTTAGAAGAAAATATTGGATATTTATTCATATATTGTGTTTATATTGAATCATATTTGCATACACGATATCATATGGTTCATTGATGGTTCATTGAATGCATTAAAGGAGTATGATTTAAATATCAGACTGATTTTTCATTTTTGTTATTGTATTTCCTTTATTTTTGTTTTATTTTGTTTTAATGTATAACTAATTTAATATGTTTTCCTCTTTCGACACACTAAGGCAAATACATGTTATTACTTAGTATTTAAATGTTTCTATGTGTTCTTCCGCATATTAAACTACTAAGGAAAATACACTTATTACTTCGTATTTAATATGTGTAATGTGTGTTTTCTCGTTACAAGAGTTTCTGATATAAGACAGTTGAAAATTGCATATAGTTATTGATGAGTTTGAATTCAATAGTCTTCTCATTATATTTGTCTCACCATTTTTCTTTTTTCTCATTTACAAATTCAACAAACTAACATGGCCTATCATTAATTAAAGGTTATTATTATTGTCCTATTTGGTATTCCTTCGTAGATAATATCAAATACAGGGAATACACCTTGTGATTGGAGAAGGCCAATGTCTAACCTAAAGCAGGAGGATCGTTGATCCCCATTGAATGTCTTGTGGATTGTTTTTTGTCGCCGAAACAATCCGGGAGACAACAGGACCCATTGACATTGTTCTACACACAGACATTTCCAATGGTGCAAGAACCGCATCAATCAAAGTTTGTATGAAAAAGTTGTGCCTCTTGAAAGGTGACTTATCATGTTTGGCCACCATTGCACAAGGGTATGCCACATCAACCATCAATATTGATGGAAAAATGGCTAGTTGTGTGAGGACTATGAAGAAAACTCTAGAAGGGTCCAAGTTGTAACTCTAGTTGAGAATTGGAGGAGTCAAACCTTACCCCTATTTGGCTATCGAACTATGTTATATTCAAGCCACTGGGAGGAAAAGTGGTTCCATTCTATTTTATTGTATCTTGTTCCATAATAGAGCAGGGGAACTATAAGTGGCAGCGAGAGAACATAACAGAGTGAGTTAATGTTCGACAGCAACCTATCAAGCCACAAGTCACAAGTGGCTTCATAGAGAATGCCTTCTCCTTTATACTTATAGTATTTCCATTCCAAACAAAGAGAGTAAAGCAACCTCACCTTCCAGTTGGGTTTTCTCTCATAAAATTTTTGCTAGAATAAATCTTTGTATACATTTTGGTTGGTGTGTGACTATATTTTGTGGTTCTCTATTTTCCACATTTTACCTATTTCATGCATAAATAACAAGGCAATAATTAACAATTATGGAATCTAAAGGAATTTAACCTTCATACTATTGATTTATTTTATTTTTATCATATTTGTTGTGATGAATTATCTAGTGGAATATCCACAGCAGTTTACAAATCACTCGTATTCCTAGTCAATTATGTTATTTTTTTTTACTAATAAAATACATACATAGTGTTTTCTAGTTTATCTAGTTAAACTTGTCATAACCGCAAGTTATTCATAATGACACATGTAATATTAATATAATTAATTACCATTAAACTAAGGATTAAAATAGAGATGTTACATCTGTAACGAGGAACATAAAAACAAGTGCTTGTGTCATGCTTTAATTAATGTCATTACAGTTGAAGATTGGTGGTTTACTTGTGTTATGAAAAATCTACAAAGAATGGAAAAACATAACCCCTACACTATCTTGGAATTGGAATGTCTTTAAAAGAAGATTTTATCTTACTTGTCACTTAAAATAACCATTGAAATCCCAAAATTCCATTATATCTCATGTTCATAGATATCTTCATATGAGATTAACTAAGAAAGGGATTTTTAGTTAGAGAGGCTTGTGCTTAAGGGCACAAGATCATGGAAGACTTAATTTAGTCTCTTAATATAATTTAACATGATTCATTTGTTTTGGGTAACTACTCAAGAACTATAATAACTAGTTTCACTTAATGAATTATGTAAGCTTAATATTCACACTTCTTAGTTGATCGGCAAGATTGTGACAATATCATAAACCAATTTAAATTTATAAGCCTAGAACATTGTACGAATTGCTTTGTATATCACATTTTTTTAAGAAGAGTTGAAGAAATGTTTACCATTTATTTATTTATTTATTTTCTTTCTTTTTTTTTTTAGAAAAGGGAGGGGCTAGTTCCCAAGCAGAAGCATTATAAGGCCCTCTTTTTTATTACATTGTATACGTATCAGTCAATGCTGATAATTGTCACATCAGAACCATCATACAATCGAAATATTCGCCATCACCGGAATATACGCCATGGAACAATATACGCTGCAGCATCCGCGTAGCTTCACAGGAATCGAACGCGGCCAAGGTGCGTGCAAACCGACTGCCCCGACCGCTACATCATGCACTCACGTGCAAATTTATTTATTTATTTATTTTCTTATGTATTAAGTAAACCTGTATGGTTGACTATAATGAGTCGAAACCATATTCTTTGGAGGTTTTATTAATTGTGATAAGCCTCTCATGATGTTTTCAAAGGTCTTTTCATTTTTAGGGGTGAATACTTAGCTATAATAATGCTTTCTATTGGTGTTCTCTTTATGAAACCGTAATCTAACTTTTAATTATCAACTACAAAGAGAAAGAGATACACATACACACAGGGAGAGGGAGAGAGAAGTTTTCAATTATGTTGATGCGATAAGTTTATTGTTGCTCAATCTGGGGGATTTTATGATTACAAACAAGTCTAAATGTTCTACATTTTTTACTTAATTTGGTAACCATCACCATAATCCAACTTTACAGTTATTGGTGAAATGACAAGTTTCCGTTGTTTAAGTTGCAATTTTTAATGTATAAATCGATTCATCGCCCTAAAAAACCTTTAAACACTTGGATTGTGCAATCTCAACAACTAAAATCTACAATTTAAATGATCCTTTGAATTCCTTATTAAATTTTAGATAAAAATAATTGTAAAATATATATATATAGAAACTATACCATACATATGATTATCATAAACTACTTACAACATTCAAGTAAAAATCCTTTAAACCAAATAATAAAGTAAAAAAAAAATATTTCACTAAAATCACCCAAACCCTATTATTAATCTTAAATATTTATTATAAATATAATACGCATAGATATTACCTAATTGGAAGAAACTGAATCCCACTAAAAATTAAACAATAGCCCAAAACTTTTACGAAGCAAAATCATGTGAACAAAAACACATATAACTTTAGTAACTTTACCTTATTACTTTAGTTTTGAATTATATTATCATAACTCTTGACACATGACATCATAAATATTAAAATATATAAATTCATTGAATTATATTATCATAACTCAAGTAAAAATGACCCATGAAATCATAAATGTTAAGATACATAAATTCTCCCCTATAAACATAGGTTCATAAACTTCCATCCTAAAATAAATTCATTAAATTATATTATCATAACTCAAAGTCAAAATGACCCATGAAATTATAAATGTTAAGATACATAAATTCTCACCTATAAACATAGTTTCATAGACTTCCATCATAAAATAACCACATTAATAGTTTCCTTTAACAGTTGAGTTTATTATCTATCTCTTAAATGGAAGGGGTCAAAGATTCCAAGGCAATATGCACATGTTGGTCACATCGTCCCTAAGCTAAAATACAGAAACATTAATTGCAGTTAAGGATGCACATAAAAAGATAAAATAACCCACATGTCAAACATATTATAAATCAAAGAAAAGGACTTCTCTCGAGATAAGATTTACGGACTTCAAACTCAAATCAATTTGCTAATATCAAACCTTGGATTGAGGGACTTCCCATTAATGGTGATAACGATCGAGGGAGCGTTTAGAAGAGAAAGCAATTTGGCCTTTTCAAAATCTATCTATTTAATATATATATATAGCAGTAGTTTAACCGGGTTTTAA
>APFE030100737.1:0-15787 GCA_000404065.3 Pinus taeda
AAGATCACCTACTGCACCCGAGTAGCACGGACCCATATTGGAAGTTGAGGATGTTGAGAAGGTGGTGGAGGATTATCATCCTCACTTTCATCATCTGAAGAAGAAATGTTTTCAAAAGTAGAAGAGATAGGAAGAGGTGGCACATCCGCCGGGCTAGGCTCGCAGGCCGATTTATTTTCATCAAATTTTACATCTCTTCTAATGATAACATTTTTGGACTTAAATGGAATAAGTCTATAACCTTTTACATCTTCAGAATATCCAACAAAAGTACATTTCTCACTCTTAGGTTCTAAAGCTTTATGCTTTTCATCTGGAATATGGGCCCATGCTTCACTTTCAAAAATACGAAAGTGACTTACATCTGGTTTAATGGAACTCCAAGCTTCTTCTGGAGTGATATTCTTTAGAACCTTAGTAGGAGTGCGATTTATTATATAATTTGCACAATTAATTGCTTCGGCCCAAAAAACTAAGACTAAGTCCTTTAGATTGCAGCATACAATTAGCCATTTCCTTTAAGATGCGATTTTTCCTTTCAGCTACACCATTTTGTTGTGGAGTGTATGGAACAATATGTTGCATTTGAATTCCATTTTCGGTGCAAAAGTTGATGAATGTGTTTTTAACATTTTCTCCACCATTATCAGTTCTTAGCTTAAGAATTTGATGTCCAGATTGTTTTTCAACAAAGGCTTTGAAGGCCAAAAATGTGTTAAATACTTCGCTCTTGAGTTTTAAGAGTATACCCAAGTGCGTCTGGAGAAATCATCAATGAAAGTTAAGAAATACTTGCAGCCAGAGAATGAAGCAACAGGAAGTGGACCACATAAATCACTGTGCACAAGCTGTAAAGGGGCTGAGGCGTGCCAAGAGGCACGTTTTTCCAAACCTGTCCCGATGATGTTTTCCGAGTACACATTCGGAACAAACACCATCTCTGCAAGATACCATAGGAAGACCTGTCACCATATTTTCTTTACATAGATGCTGAGGGAGCGATAGTTTAAGTGACCAAATCGCTCATGCCAAAGTTTGCTCACTTCATCATTATGAGCAACAAATACTGAGGGAAGATTTGATGACCCAAAGTTGTGAAACTTATACAACCTTGTGGAATCATCAGCAATACCAGTAGTTAGAATCTGTTTAGGATCTCTTAGATCCTTGATTACAACATCATGAGCTGAAAATTCAACAATTTTACCTTCACCTGAATGAGTTATCTGATATACAGATAGAAGGTTGCTGGATAAGGTTGGAACACATAATACATCATTAAACTGACCATTGTCTAGATGAACAGTTCCAGTCTCTAAAACATTAAGAGATCTATCATCACCAACATATATATTGTTGGTGTTACAATCATGTAAAGAAGAAAACATGGCTTTGTTTTTGGCCATGTGATAAGAGGCCCCAAAATCAATGAGCCACTCATGAGAATGAGAAGAAGAAGATACATTTAATGCATAACCAGACTGAGATGATTGACAACGACATGCAGAAAGTGCCATTCCTGAAGATGAAGTTGAAGTTGAAGTAGAATAATGCTCCACATGGATGTTATGTTTCTTCATTGCGGCTTCCAAGGCTTCCATCTTCTTAAAGCATTTAGATTCTAAGTGGCCATCTCGATTACAAAAGTTACAATGTCTATCAGTCTTCTTCCATTTGTTTTTATTGGTCTTATCATTTTGCTGAAATGATCTTTCATTTTGAGACTGAGTTTGCTTAGGGCCCTTGTTTGGTTTAGGACCATTCTTTTTAGGATATGACTTCTTAGGATTCTTTAAATTTGGTTGCTGCTGGGCGGCTAACGCTTTCTTGGAAGAGTTTCCAAGATTAAGAAGACCAAGGTGTAAGAGTTTTTCTTGTTCTCTTATTAAAGAATCACAAAAAGAGTCAAAGGAAGGGGCCTTGTAGTCTTTTCCTTGACAAATGAAAGCTTCCCTTGTAGAATGGAAGGTGGAAACAAATACAGAGTAGGCTGGTCCCAACTTAGTAAGGATGGAATAAATAAGGTTACTATCTTCTTTCTTAACCTTAACACCTTCCAAGAGATATCTAAGGGTCTTGAATTTGGACAAGAAATCTTCAATGCAAGAAAAATTATTAGGATCCAATGTAAGCAACTCATTTTCAAGTTGATGGGCTCTAATTTCATTTTTAATCCCAAAAACTTTAGTGATTTGTTCCAATGCTTCATGAGGAGTATCAAGTTCTGCAATATGGAATCTAAGATCAGGAGAAATAGACATCCCTATCAAACCACGTGCTTGATCTTGTCTATTTCCCATTTTGCAACCTTGTCTTCATCTTTTGGTTTCTTCTCTTGGCCCGTGACTATTCTGTAGAGACCTTTACTTTAAGTAAATCTTCCATGTAGGATACCCATTGGAAGTAGTTAGTGCTGTCAAGAATGACTTGGCATGGACTTTCCATTTTTTTTTTTTTTAAAACTGAGGCTGAAGATGCTGAAAGTAAGTGTTCCAATGGATAGATCTCGAAAAATTAGGCTGTTTTAAAAAAAACGGCTCTGAAAAAGGCTTCCGGATGAAGAAGTTATGGCTTTTTGAAAAACATTTGTTGAAGTTGCCGGCAAAGTGCGCGAATGAAAAAAAACGCCCCCACAAAATGGAGATTTGAACCCAAGACCTCTACTCTCTTAAAATAGCTTTGAACCAATTGAGCTATACAAAAAATTTGAGAGAGAGAGAGAGAGGGGGGGCCCTTGGGTTGCGTACTTGCTTTGAGAAAGCTCTTTTTTCCTACAAAACAAAAACACAAAACCCAACACGAATATGCAAAGAAAAACGAACCTTACGGCTCGAAGTTAGCTTTAGCCGGAAACTAAATATTTTTCTCAATGTTTCTGATTTTCCAAGATCACACTAAGATGCAGGGAAAAGAGCATACGCATGAGAGAAAAAAAACTTCCTTTCTGTTTCTGATTTGCCCAGATCGCGCAGAGTCGCAGGGCAAAGAGCATACGCAGAAATGAAAGGTATAGATCCGGTAATAATAAAAAATCTAAATAAACAGAAACCGAAATAACCAGAGAGAAAATAACAGTAAACTGCAGATAAACACTGTATACCTCCAGATCTTAAAAATAACGCAGATAGGGCTACCGGAAACCTTTTCACATGAAACGAAAGGTGTTCCTCACTGGAACAGATGCTCCGAACACAACAGAGTAGTCTTCTCAGCCCGAAAGCAGTCAGAAACATTAGATCTAGGAAACGACAGCCGCATGCAGTTCTACTGGCTTCAAATTTGGATCACCAACGGACGCGTCCCTCAAATAGCTCTGATACCATGAAGGAATTTATAGGGTAAGTTCCTCAGACAGAACACCAAAAGGACACCGCTCACAAATAGATCACAGATCAATACACCAGTATTTTGACGTGGTTAAAACCCTCAGAGAGGGAAACAGTCCACGGCCTGCGCCAACGTGGCTACTACAGGCAATTTATTAATAAAAGAATGAAAATTTACATAAGCTTCTCTCATGCACGGTTAACCTACAAATGACCCTCCATGCGCTTTAAATAGATTTCATGGACCAATCGGGGTCAAGCCACGGATCAAGTGTCGGTAATACCGAGGAGAGAATGAACCGTCGGATCACTACATATCGTGACCGTCGGATTGTAAGTTACAAAATGTACAACGGTAAAGAAACACACTTTACCTAACTCTATACCTAACTCTCTACTAGACCAAGTTGAACTTAACTATTTCCTATGTGTCGGAATATCCTAACACTCCATGCAGGGATTCAATTATTGAATTTAGGCTTCTATGATCCATATCAATTTTGAGAAGATTCTTCGGCAAAAATCACATAGAAATATCTTTGTAGACACGTTTCGAACAAACCAATGTGGTTCATCTTCAGGATAAGTTGAATGATGAAATATTGCTATGCATATTAAATAGATAGGGAAAAATATCTAATGACAAAATTTCTAGACTAGGTTGGTGGAATCTCTGCACCTTTTCAGAAATGCCAGATTTGCCTTCAACTTAGAAACATGCAAGTGTGCCCATTTAAAACGATGAACCTTAGTTGCAGTGGCTACTCTGTGTAGGGATTCAATTATTGAATTTAGGCTTCTGTGATCCATATCAATTTGAGAAGATTCTTCGGCGAAAATCACATAGAGATATTTTTGTCGTTGTTTTTCGAACCAACCAGTGTGGTTCATCGTCAGGACAAATTGAATGAGCAGATCTTGCTATGCATATTAAATAGATAGGGAAGAATATCCAATGACCAAATTTCTAAGCCAGGTTGGTGGAATCTCTGCACCTTTTTAGAAATGCCACATCTGCCTTCAACTTAGAAACCTACAAGTGTGCCCGTTCAAAACGATGAACCTTTGTTGCATTAGCTACTCCGTGCAGGGATTCAATTTTTGAATTTAGGCTTCTGTGATCCATATCAATTTTGAGAATATTCTTTAGCGAAAATCACATAGAGATATTTTTGTCGACGTGTTTCGAACCAACTAGTGTGGTTCATCGTCAGGATAAGTTGAATGAGCAGGTCTTGCGATGCATATTAAATAGATAGGGTAGAATATCCAACGACCAAATTTCTAGACCGGGTTGGTGGAATCTCTGCACCTTTTTAGAAATGCCAGATCTGCCTTCAACTTAGAAACCTGTAACCGTGCCCGTTCAAAACGATGAACCTTAGTTGTAGTGGCTACTCCGTGCAGGGATTCAATTATTGAATTTAGGCTTCTGTGATCCATATCAATTTTGAGAAGATTCTTTGGCGAAAATCACATAGAGATATTTTTGTCGACGCGTTTCGAACCAACCAGTGTGGTTCATCGTCAGGGAAAGTTGAATGAGTAGATCTTGCTATGCATATTAAATAGATAGGGCAGAATACCCAATGACTAAATTGCTAGACCAGGTTGGTGGAATCTCTGCACCTTTTTAGAAATTCCAGATCTTCCTTCAACTTAAAAACCTACAAGCGTGCCCATTCAAAATGATGAACCTTAGTTGCAGTGGCTACTCCATGCAGCGATTCAATTATTGAATTTAGGCTTCTCTGATCCAGATCAATTTTGAGAAGATTTTTCGGCGAAAATCACATAGAGATATTTTTGTTGACGCGTTTCAAACCAAGGAGTGTGGTTCATCATCAGGACAAGTTGAATGAGCAGATCTTGCTATGCATATTAAATAGATAGGGTAGAATATCCAATGACAAAATTTCTATACCAGGTTGGTGGAATCTCTACACCTTTTTAGAAATGCCAGATCTGCCTTCAACATAGAAACATGCAAGCGTGCCCGTTAAAAACAATGAACCTTAGTTGCAGTGGCTACTCCGTGTAGGAATTCAATTATTGGATGTATGCTTCTGTGATCCATATCAATTTTGAGAAGATTCTTCGGCGAAAATGACATAGAGATATTTTTGTCGACGCGTTTCGAACCAAATAGTGTGGTTCATCGTCAGGACAAGTTGAATGAGCAAATCTTGTTATGAATATTAAATAGATAGGATAGAATATCCAATGACCAAATTTCTAGACCAGGTTGGTGGAATCTCTGCACCTTTTTAGAAATGCCAAATCTGCCTTCAACTTAGAAACCTGCAAGTGTGCCCGTTCAAAACGATGAACCTTAGTTGTAGTGGCTGCTCTGTGATTTTTGCTGAAGAATCTTCTCAAAATTGATATGGATCACAGAAGCCTAAACACAATAATTGAATCCTTGCATGGAGTAGCCATTGCAACTAAGGTTCATCGTTTTGAACGGGTATGCTTGCAGGTTTCTAAGTTGAAGGCAGATCTGGCATTTTTAATAAGGTGCAGATATTCCACCAACCTAGTCTAGAAATTTTGGTCATTGGATATTTTGCCCTATATATTTAATATGCATAGCAAGATCTACTCATTCAACCTGTCCTGACGACAAACCACACTGGTTGGTTCGAAAGGCGTCAACAAAAATATTTCTATGTGATTTTCGCCGAAGAATCTTCTCGAAACTGATATGGATCACATAAGCCTAAGTTCAATAATTGAATCCCTGCATGGAGTAGCCACTGCAACTAAGGTTCATCGTTTTGAACGGGCGCGCTTGCAGGTTTCTAAGTTGAAGGTAGATCTGGCATTTCTAAAAAGGTGCAGAGATTCCACCAACCTCGTCTAGAAATTTGGTCATTGGATATTCTGTCGTATCTATTTAATATGCATAGCAAGATCTGATCATTCAACTTGTCCTGACAATGAACCACACTGGTTGGTTCGAAACGCGTCGACAAAAATATCCTTATGTGATTTTCACCGAAGAATCTTCTCAAAATTGATATGGATCACAGAAGCCTAAATTCAAGAATTGAATCCCTGCACGTTGTAGCCAATGCAACTAAGGTTCATCTTTTTGAACGAGGACGCTTGCAAGTTTCTAAGTTGAAGGCAGATCTGGGATTTCTAAAAAGGTGCAGAGATTCTGCCAACCTAGTCTAGAAATTTGGTCATTGGATGTTCTGCCCTATCTATTTAATATGCATAGTAAGATCTGCTAATTCAGCTTGTCCTGACGATGAACCACACTGGTTGGTTCGGAACGCGTCGACAAAAATATATCTATGTGATTTTCGCCGAAGAATCTTCTCAAAATTGATGTGGATCACAAAATCCTAAATTCAATAATTGAATCCCTACATGGAGTAGCCACTGCAACTAAGGTTCATCGTTTTGAATGAGCACGCTTGTAGGTTTCTAAGTTGAAGGTAGATCTAACATTTCTAAAGAGGTGCAGAGATTCCACCAACATGGTCTAGAAATTTGGTCATTGGATATTCTGCGCTATCTATTTAATATGCATAGCAAGATCTACTCATTCAACGTGTCTTGACGATGAACCACACTCGTTGGTTCAAAACGCGTCGACAAAAATATCTCTATGTGATTTTTGCCGAAGAATCTTCTCAAAATTGATATGGATCACAGAAGCCTAAATTCAATAAATGAATCCCTGCACGGAGTAGCCACTGCAACTAAGGTTCATCGTTTTGAACGGGCATGCTTGCAGGTTTCTAAGTTAAAGGCAGATCTGGCATTTCTAAAAAGGTGCAAAGATTCCACCAACCTGGTCTAGAAAATTGGTCATTGGATATTCTACCCTATCTATTTAATATGAATAGCAAGATCTGCTCATTCAACTTGTCTTGATGATGAACCACACTGGTTGGTTCGAAACGCGTCAACAAAAATATCTCTATGTGACTTTTGCCGAAGAATCTTCTCAAAATTGATATGGATCACAGAAGCCTAAATTCAATAATTGGATCCCTGCATGGAGTAGCCACTACAACTAAGGTTCATCGTTTTGAACGGGCACGCTTGCAAGTTTCTAAGTTGAAGGTAGATCTGGCATTTCTAAAAAGGTGCAAAGATTCCACCAACCTGGTCTAGAAATTTGGTCATTGGATATTCTGCCCTATCTATTTGATATGCATAGCAAGATCTACTCATTCAACTTGTCCTGACGATGAACCACACTGGGTTGTTTGAAATGTGTTGACAAAAATATCTCTATGTGATTTTCGCCGAAGAATCTTCTCAAAAATGATATGGATCACAAAAGCCTAAATTCAATAATTGAATCCTTGCACGGAGTAGCCACTGCAACTAAGGTTCATCGTTTTGAACGGGCACACTTGCAGGTTTCTAATTTGAAGGCAGATCTGGCATTTCTAAAATGGTGTACAGATTCCACCAACCTGGTCTAGAAATTTGGTCATTGGATATTCTGCCCTATCTATTTAATATGCATAGCAAGATCTGCTCATTCAACTTGTCCTGACGATGAACCACACTGGTTGGTTCGAAACGCGTCAACAAGAATATCTCTATGTGATTTTCGTCAAAGAATCTTCTCAAAATTGATATGGATCACAGAAGCCTAAATTCAATAATTGAATCTATGCACGGAGTAGCCACTGCAAGTAAGGTTCATCATTTTGAACGGGCACGCTTGCAGGTTTCTAAGTTGAAGGCAGATCTGGCATTTCTAAAAAGGTGGAGAGATTCCACCAACCTGGTCGAGAAGTTTGGTCATTGGATATTCTGCCCTATCTATTTAATATGCATAGCAAGATCTGCGCATTCAACTTGTCCTGACGTTGAACCACACTGGTTGGTTCAAAACGCGTCGACAAAAATATCTTTATCTGATTTTCGCTGAAGAATCTTCTCAAAATTGATATGGATCACAGAAGCCTAAATTCAATAATTGAATCCCTGCACGGAGTAGCCACTGTAACTAAGGTTCGACGTTTTGAACGGGCATGCTTGCAGGTTTCTAAGTTGAAGGCAGGTCTGGCATTTCTAAAAAGGTGTAGAGATTCCACCAACCTGGTCTAGAAATTTGGTCATTGGATATTCTGCCCTATCTATTTAATATGCATAGCAATATCTGCTCATTCAACTTGTCCTGATGATGAAGCACACTGGTTGGTTCGAAACGCGTCGACAAAAATATCTCTATGTGATTTTCACCAAAGAATCTTGTCAAAATTGATATGGGTCACAGAAGCCTAAATTCAATATAAATTTATTATTCTTTAAAATTGATATATTATAAGTTTATAGTGACAATTTAATGGGGGATTGTAGCGATATAAAGTGTTATGTAATTTATAAATCAAATTAACTATTATAACTATAATTTTAATAATATTAAATATTTGTTTATATTATTAATTTATTATATATTTTTATTTTATTATATAATTAAAAATATATATAAATATATCTTTAAAATATTTATATAATTTATAATGTTAAATATTTGTTTATCTTATTAATTTTATTGAGAATATAAAATGTAAAATATGATGATATTGTCAAAAATTTTAAAAATACATAAAACAAATATATAAGGAGAATATTGAGGGTGAAGTATTATTATGTAATATTAACCCGAGAATATACATTTCATTAATTATTATTTCAATATATATGTTTATATTAGAAAAAGAGTGTTAGATTTTAGGGTTTTTTAATTACAGTTTAATAAATGCTTGTGATTACATTTATTAAGTGACTTGCATTGTATAAATATGTAGTCAAATATTTTGACTTTTATTCGTGATGTTTTATCAACCATTTTGTTCAAAATTAGTATTGGAATGGTAATTTTGAATACTATAATATAATATGTACCATCTCAATGCCTTAGGGTTTATGCATTAGAAATCATTTTAAAAATCCACGATCTCATACACATGAGCATATAATGCTTAGATTACTCCTTTTATAAATGGGATTTGTGATTATCTATGGTATTAATTTTGTTTTAGTTAAATAACTCACTTCCCACCCAATCCTAACATTTAAATTCAGAATCCATTTAATTAATTATTATCTCCATAGATATGTTTATATCGGAAAGAGTGCGTCATATTTTAGAGGTTTTTAATTACAAATATTAAGTGTAAAGGGTAATTTTGGCTTTTATGGGTGATATTTTATGGTCGATTTTGTTCAAAATATTTTTGATTTTCTAGAGCGTTGAATCCATTTATGTATTAGAAATCACGTTTTAAACATTAAAATCTATAATCTCACAAAAATTTTCATGATTATCTAGTAATTAAATTACTCCTTTAATAAATGAAAATATGTGATTTTTTACATTATTAAAGGCTTTTGTTCATAGTCTAAGGATTTTTCTTTTTTGTGAAGAAAGTTATGGAAATTCTGGTCATATTTTGAAAAAATCATATTTTTGTAAATCCAAGTAAAAGATGTTAAACTTCATAATTTTAGATGTCCTAGAAGTTTTTGTTAATGTTAAATCTATTTCCATCATCACAAACATGATTCAAACACTACTTTTATAAAAAAATTTGAATTTTTTTACCACGATTCCAGTGACTTTTAACGTCCCGATGCCTCCATAAACAACTCCAAAAAGCATAAAAAATTTAATTCTTATCCTTCATATAAATATTTTTCTCATTTATATCACTAAATGTATCAATATTTACTGACGGTTTAACTTGCATAACTAAGTTAATTTATAAATAATTTGCAATTGCGAAATCTATTTCAAATTCACTAGAAATAAATGATCAAATTCACTAGAAATAAATGATGATGTTTGTATAATTTGCATCCAAAATTAATTACTCGTATACCTAAGTTAATTTATAAATAATTTGCAATTGCGAACTCTATTTCAAGTTCACTACAAATAAAATATATTACTTTGCTTCCTAAATTAATTACAAATCTAATTTGTCAAGTGGTTTACTCATGGCTTTCGATTTGCTCCAAATATTTTGTTCGTTATGCGCTATGCATGGCATGGCGAATTCGGTTGTTAGCGTGATTCATGGATGTTAGGGTAATAATAGGTTGGGTTATATCATGGCATGGTTTTTTATCTCATTTGAATTATTGTTCGGTGTTTATTAAGTTTTATTAGGTAATGATTTGTAATTATTAAATTTTTAAAAGAAGTTAAATGTTAAGAAATAGGGTTTAATTTATGAATTAAATGTTTTTTTTTACGATTATTTTTTGATTAATTTTAATTAAGATATGATAAACATTTTTAAAAGCTTGAGTTTAAATTGTTTGATTTGCATAATTTGAGTGCCCTAACTGGTTTTCAGGGGTTGAATTTATTTATGCATTTAAAAATGTATATTAAACAATAAAAAACCTTGAAATTGTAAGGCCAGATTTGGGTGAATTCTAGTGAAAAAACCTATTTTGTCTATAAATTAAACTACCCAATAGAAAAACGGTTAGTAAAAAAATCAACCTACATTGTTTAGAAAAT
The DNA here is from genome assembly GCA_000404065.3 of Pinus taeda. Classification (NCBI taxonomy): domain Eukaryota; kingdom Viridiplantae; phylum Streptophyta; class Pinopsida; order Pinales; family Pinaceae; genus Pinus; species Pinus taeda. The sequence goes on from APFE030100737.1 coordinate 10,837, forward strand.
AATAAAGTTAATTATGTTTATCGACTTAATTCTTTTATAAGGTATCGTTTATTGTATTATGTATTTGTACGTTTATACAAATTATATTGTTGATTATATTATGTATTTTTTTGTTTATAGGTATTAACATATGGATAACAAACTCTAGAAGGGGGTGTGAGGGGGGTGTGAGGAACGTTTAAATAGATAAATATAAGAAAGTAAGATTACATTTAAAAAAAAAACAAGGTGGCGTCACCATCTCGTAGTGGTTGAAATCATTATGGTGAGAAAATGTTGCAGGTATCACAAAAGACAAAAAGGATCATCATAGAAGATGTTTTGTCGAAAGAGAATGAGTTTGAGCAACCATAAAAATAAAATGTAAAAAAAAAAAAAAAAAAACAATGTGACGTCACCATCTCTGAGTGGTTGAAACCATTATGGTGAGAAAATGCTGGAGATATTAAAAAAGACAAAAAGGATCATCATAGAAGATGTTTTGTCGAAAGAGAATGAGTTTGAGCAACCATAAAAATATAAATGTAAAAAAAAAAAAAAAAACAAGGTGATGTCATCATCTCTAAGTGGTCGAAATCATTATGATGAGAAAACGTTGGAGGTATCACAAAAGACAAAAAGGATCATCATAGAAGATGTTTTGTCGAAAGAGAATGAGTTTGAGAAACGATAAAAATATAAATGTAAAAAAAAAAAACAAGGTGATGTCACTGAGTGGTTGAAACCATTATGGTGAGAAAATGCTAGAGGTATCACAAAAGACAAAAAGGATCATCATAGAAGATGATTTTGTCGAAAGAGAATGAGTTTGAGCAACCATAAAAATATAAATGTTAAAAAAAAAACAAGGTGAGGTCATCATCTCTGAGTGCTTGAAATCATTATGGTGAGAAAATGTTGGAGGTATCACAAAAGACAAAAAGGTTCATCATAGAAGATGTTTTTGTCGAAAGAGAACGAGTTTGAGAAACCATAAAAATATAAATGTAAAAAAAAAAAACAAGGTGACGTCACCATCTCTGAGTGGTTGAAACCATTATGGTGAGAAAATGTTGGAGGTATCACAAAAGACAAAAAGGATCATCATAGAAGATGTTTTGTCAAAAGAGAATGAGTTTGAGCATCCATAAAAAGATAAATGTAAAAAAAAAAAAACACGGTGATGTCATCATTTGTGAGTGCTTGCAATCATTATGGTGAGAAAATGTTGGAGGTATCACAAAAGACAAAAAGGATCATCATAGAAGATATTTTGTTGAAAAAGAATGAGTTTGAGAAACCATAAAAATATACTTGTAAAAAAAAAAACAAGGTGACTTCACCATCTCTGAGTGGTTGAAACCATTATGGTCAGTAAATGCTGGAGGTAACACAAAAGACAAAAAGGATCATCATAGAAGATGTTTTATCGAAAGAGAATGAGTTTGAGCAACCATAAAAATATAAATGTAAAAAGAAAAAACAAGGTGTTGTCATCTGTAGAAATTTTCAATAATATGACACTTATTCACAGAGATTATCCTAATTATACACTATTGCAGAATGCATGCATAATACATAACCTCCTCTACCATTGATCATCAATTTTGCGGAATCAAAAACATTCGCATGCATACATTGAAACATCAATCACACATATCAACACAGTATATCACGGGGAAAGCGTACAGCTGAAAACCCCCAACTATCTGTATATTATATTGATTGAGAACATGTAACAATACATAGTACAATACTCCTCACAAGTGCTCAGTACTATCTCCACCTGTTACACACAAACTAGCTCAGATCTGAATCATTTACTGGCTCAAATCTCCTCCGTTGCTTGCCTGCCTCCACTTCTCAATCCTGCATGAGAATGGATAAGAATAATCTCCAAATTCATATTTGCCTATACCACGTAATCCTCATTAGCAATACTCAATCCACTAATTGTGCAAATCTCATGCACAACTATAGTCACAACTGACAACTGCCTTGCCCTTTCACTCACCTCTAACACTTGTCTCCATTGAACTGTCCATGCACTGAGTTAACTGATGTATTCTTCAGTTGCTTTATGAGTTAATAATTAGTGAATTAATTAATAGCTAATTCACACCACTCATAACTTAGTCTATTGATCAGTTAGACTAAATACAACTAGTTCAACTAAGTCAAGCTGAACACAACTCCATCAACTCTTGATCCAACTCCACAGAACTCAATCACTGAAGTCCTAACTGAAGTCCTCCATGCAGTAGCTCAAGTAACCCATAAGAACCACGTATTTCCTTCTAGCAGCTGCATGTGCCACATCCGTAGCTCGAATTGAAGTGCAAGAGAATAAGATAATGTTTATAGTCCAAATATTACTAAGAGCTAATAATATTCGACTATTCTATTTTTAGCCTGGCAGTCTAAAAATAGACTCCGACCATATGTCTAAAAATAGAAGTCCATCTATTTTTACCAACATGACCAATCATCCACAAATAGCATCCTGCAACTCATAGACCATGATCGATATGTCTAAAAATAGACATAGTCTAAAAATAGACTTTGCGCCAAAAATAGCCTGTGGGACCACTTAGTGAAGGCGACTTCTTTTCACTAAGCTCCATCATCTTGTTGAATTTTCAACACCCCCTCTCAACAAGATATGGATTATTTACAACCCCTATCCTGTCTCGGTGGTACTCGAATTTGCTCCTAGTGAGTGCCTTCGTCAAGATATCAGCATCCTGATCCTCCGTGGGAATATATGAAAGGAACATGATTCTCCGCTGCACACAATCTCTGATATGATGGTACCTGATGTCGATGTGCTCCGTTGGGCTCCCTGCCCAATATGCATCCGTGAAGCCACATAGCTTCTCCTCATCCTCCTGACTGTACCAAGATCCATATCCTGATGTGCCTCTGTTGAGCCTGCACACATGCGACTCGGTCCACTTGCTCCAACAACACTTGGAACAAAAACACTCCCAACTAACCCCTCTGTTGGGATAGGAACATACTTTGATGCTGAAGCTCTACCTGCTGCTGACAAGTGCTCCCTCTCTGACATCTGCGCTACTGCAACATCTCCATGCATCTTGCACCATTGCACACCTCTCTGTGCCACCTAGCACTATGCAAAACACTTGTGCCTCTCGCATAACTGCAGCCTGCTAGCTATGCGTTGTCCTGGGATTCCCTGCACTATCGCTCTCTCTGCTGCTCCATCCGCATCTTTCTCTACCCAATCAGTTAGTTCTTGCTACTCCACATCGGGGCTCTTGTAGCAAGGTCTCATCCAAGAGGTTGGGTACCTCAAGGATCGTGCCCCTCCTCCTTGGGATGATCACTCTATATCACCCCACCTCCTACCTGGAGGTATGGCTGCATGTGATCCTTCAACCCACCTAGATCGAAGTTTCCCCCTACTGGAGGTCTTTGCATGAGTAGATATCTCTACTCGATCTCCTCTTAGCTTCCCCAGTTGTGGTTGCTCCACAACCTCCTGAAGCTATTACACCAATCGTGGCTCCTCCACCATTGTCTGACACTTCTTCTGACTCTACATGTTGAGAGGTAATATACCCTCCCTCTCAACCACCAAGTCTCCATCAATTTCCTTGGTGCTCAAGGCTTTGCATGCATCTTGAACCTCAAGAGCATACAGGTTCTTGACCCGTGAACCAATCTGCTTCACCTGTCTAGTGATGATGTGTCTAAGGAAAACCTTTCCCGTACTGAAGACTACATCATAGCCTCTGTCTTCCAGCATCGCGATCGGCACCAAGTTTCTCTTTAGTCCTGGTACATACTTGACATCGGTCAAGGTAAAGCGAGATCCATGCTCCCTCTGAAAAATAATCGTGCCTACACCTGAGACACTATACTTCTCTTCATTACCCATTGCTATGAGTATCTGGAGATCTTTCTCCTCCAAAGTACTGAACAAACTCTTCTCGCCGGTCATGTGGAAAGAAGCTCCACTATCAAGAAACCAACCACATCCCACCATGGATGAAACCATGCATGCGGAGAGTGTGAAATCCAACTCAAACTGTGAAGCAAGTGCCTCACCTTTAGATCCTTCCTCGGATCCCTCCTTGGATTTCCTCCTCAGAAAGAGAAACCTTCTCCTTCTTTGCTTTTGTAGCCAAAGCACAATCTTCTTCATTAGATACCTTTAATGAAGATCCGTCCCTGGTATTCCGCCTGATCTCCTCTTGTACAAGATTCGACCAAAGTCTCTCCCGTCCTGGAAATTTCTCCCGACCATTGATAGAGTCCTAATAGGAATGCTAACTCTTCGGAAGACCAAGGAGAGCCAAGCTCACCAAGTCCTCATCATCGGCAATAACCCCCACACTTCCTAGCTCATCCTAGCATTGGGTGAACTTTGTGAGATACTGGGGCATAATGTCTCCATTCTCACACTTAGATGTTTTTGAGTTTATCCTTGAGCGCCATTCCACCAACTCAAAACTCAACCGCTTTTGATCTAAAATTCGCGAGAGCAAAGTATTTCTCGTATAGGGATCGACTGTATGGGCATTCACTAGATATCTCACCTTCCAAAAGAAGGATGAATCTAGAGGCTACCTAGCCTGATTACAGACTCTACCTGAAGAAATAAAATGTAAACACTTTCTGAATAATAGATCTGATGATCAACTATGCTTTGATATCCTGTAGAAATCTCTTCTACAAATCAACCAGCTCTGATACCATGTAGATGTTGGCATTATGTTTCTGGTATGGCTATATGTTACAGATGTTGTACTTGATGGCAACACCCGTGGAAAGGCTCTCAATATGTTGAAAATTAAGAAGTATGTAGGAGAACAGTTCAGAAGATGCGTACCTGCAGGTACACCGTGAAGGGACCGCGGCCAGACATGCAGGTCAGCCGTTCAGGAGGTGCGTACCCCCAGTGCACTCACTTCAAGGCAGAGAAAAGCACACGTGGGGTTTCTTA
>APFE030100740.1:0-11516 GCA_000404065.3 Pinus taeda
GTTGAAGAAATCCGCCATGCATGCGAGAAAGATGGCTTTTTCCAGGTACATCATACTTCGATCCCCCTTCTCTTGCCAGCGCTTTTCTTTTAATATCTCTGGATTATCCTCTACGCACACCAAAAAGGCCCTATGTTACAAATTAAGCTTGCCATCGATATTTTAGAATATTTCTTATCAGTTGCTATTTATTAAACGTAATTCATCATCTCTTTCAATTCTGAAAATTAAAAGAAAGAGAGTAAAAAATAGTAGTAAAACTGTATAGTGTATATTGAAAACTTTAACATGGGGATGTCTTTTCAATTCATTTGCAGAGATCTACACGCACGCACTTAAATGTTCACTCTTCTTTTGCCCATCATCCGATATCCTATTTCTGGTGTGTGAATCGAAACTTAGTTTTGCACAGCAATAGGTAGGTGCCACTGCCAATTTTACAACACTCGAGAAAGAAATATGCCGTCTACAATGGAAAATGTCCTGACCCAGGATGTGAATGCTGTCGAAATGCTATTGTCCAATGGAATAAATCATCTTCAAGTTCAAGATAAATATATCCTACCTCCCAGTGAACGCCCCCACCTGTCTGAGGTGTCTTACTCTGAGAGAATTCCAGTGGTGGATCTCCAGGACTTGGATGGCCCTAACAGAACAAGGGTAGTTGAAGAAATCCGCCATGCGTGCGAGGAAGATGGCTTTTTCCAGGTACATCATACCTCGATCCCCCTTCTCTTGCCAGCGCTTTTCTTTTAATATCTCTGGATTATCCTCTACGCACACCAAAAAGGCCCTATGTTACAAATTAAGCTTGCCATGGATATTCTAGAATATTTCTTATCAGTTTTCTATTCTTGAAGTTTTTGAGGCTATTACTTTCAGAGTTGTAGGATTATTTAATCTATATTTTTAATGTCAGTCTGACGTGTTAATAAGATCTAGTGACTGGTTCAAGTTTCATATCTGAGGGTATGAACTATTCTTTTTTATGGCCACATATCGTCTGGTTGATCTAAGTGAGTGCATATAGTGAAACATGGTGTACCAGAAGGAACCATGAAAAGCATGATGGAAATTGCCAAAGAATTCTTCGAAATGCCCATGGAAGACCAAGCATGCCAGATTCAATAGAGGGTAAATAAAAGAAGTCCAATCTCCGGAGGAACGATATTGCAACAACAATAAGTACTTATCTTGCATATGCTTTTATACAAAGAGATCGCAGGCAACTACGCTATGAAGGTGAGAGCTCTGATTTTAAGGCTGTTGGCTGCCATTTCTGAAGCTCTAGGGCTCCATTTGAGTTACTTGGACAGAATCTTCGGAAAACACACCCAACTCATGGATATAATGTACTATCCTCCATGTCCGAAATTGGATATTACTCTTGGCACACCACGCCATTCAGATGCGCGTGGCATCACTGTTTTAATGCAAGGCGAGGTCAGTGGTTTGCAAGTACTCAGAAATGGAAAGTGAGTTGCTGTAGAACCCATACCCAATGCTTTCGTTGTTAATATGGGAGATCAACTGCAGGTATTTAACAAGAGCAAGAGTAGATCCAATACTTTATTTCCTCTTGAAAATTTGACAATGTTATTGTTAATGCTAATAATTTATCAGGTTGTGAGTAATGGGAATTTGAAAATGTTATTATTAATGCTAATAATTTGTCAGGTTGTGAGCAATGGTAGATTCAGAAGTGTGGAACATCGAGCAATAACGAATGCATCTGGTGCACGTATATCAATTCCTACGTTTTATGGCCCCTCGGAGGATGCTTCATTGCCCCTGCAGCGTCCTTGGTTGATGAACAACATCCGGCTCAGTACAAAGGATATAAGTTTGGAGAATTCATGAGAATTTTATGGAGCCAAGAATTAAAGAATAAGACAGTGTTGGACCATTTCAAAATCGAATATACAAAGAACAACGGTGAATGAAATTTGTTGTTGAATTTGATTTAAGGGAGCCATTATCAACATTATCACTATCACTGGACCATCCAATAACCCCGTTGCCCTTTGGATGAATAAAAGATGATTACATTGTTTTAACTATTGAACGTATTTTATTTTCAATTCCAATCTTTGCACATTTAAACCTACTCTCAACCATAAAAAAACCACTGATCTAGCCTAAATTAGAACACAAAACAACACCGACCTATCTACCCTAAATTAGAACACAAAACAACACCGACCTATCTATCGCTAGGCAACTAATTGGCCAATTGCGTGTACGAGAGCATTGACATGCTTTGAAAAATAATATTTTGTTATAAATTTTAGGAATATTTAAGAATTTGATTAACTAAATTAAATAATTATGTATGTTTGTTTTTAGCTAGCCATTCCATTTTTTTGAGATAGTAAATTCTAAAAATATCCAGAAATTCTACTGTTACCCAGTTGCAAATATCTAGAAATGGGAAAGAAAACAATTAGGTCCATTGTTTGCCTAAGCTGTTGTGAATTCTGGGATATTTCTGAAATCTACAATCCTGACTTCTCTTTTTCCAGAATCTGCGATCTTATCAGAATATTTCCCAGTCCGCCATCTAACTATGTTCAGCTCTAAAATAATGGCTACTTGATCTAATACCAAATAATCAAATTGACAGCTGCTTGATCGATTGAATTTGTTTGAAATATCGAACCCAGCATCCTGAGCCACAAATAAATACTGACTATCAGCAAACAAAAATTAAACTGCATTTTTCTGCATCACAAATTAAGCTTACAGGTTACGTTGGCGCGGGCATTGGGAATGTAGTCAGTGTGTAACAGAGAATTTGGTTGAATAGGATTGTTAATACAAAATTGCGTGATGTAGTAGTTAAAACCAATAAAGTCGAATGAGCCTTTCAGATCTTTCGCCTCTTCACTGCTAAATCTTGGCCAACGTCTTCCCACTAACCTTCGCATGGATTCAGGGTATTTCCCGGATGTCAATGGATCCAAAAACCTGTTATTACACAAAATATCATTTTAGGAACCCCTGCTCACATTTCCCTGCATATGAAGCTGAATGATAACTTGATATAAATAGATAGATAGATACAAACCACCCTAGTCTGAAGTCAATTGCTCTCTCGGTCGCCCTCTTATCAGACAGAGACTTTGAGAATGGTACCATCCAGTTCGCTACAAGTGCAAAGCTTATGGAACCTTTCTGTTTCTTCTGCATTTTTTTGTTACAACATTTATTCAAGAAATGTAAGTCGTCTTCTTGAATCTTTAAAGCATAATTTTAGAAAAGGGCATATTCTCACCTGGTATTTAGTCCTATAAATTTTTACACCAACGCTATGGGCAAGAAGCAAATTATGCGCTACAATGTACGGCTCCGTTGCAGAATTCCTGGCTGTGCAATTTCCAAATGCAAGTGAACAGCGGCCAGGCACCTGAAAGCTGAGATCGTAGCCATTCACTGCCAAGGACCAAGCTTCGTTTACAGTGGTCCAATACTTTACACGGTCTCTAAAAGCTAGAAAACATACTTCTGCAAATCTACCGAAGTCTTCCCTGAAACGAAAATAATATATCAGAAACACGTGATTTAATTTCTAGTTAAGAGCTTCGGAGCTATGCTATGAAATATTATGTAAATGACGAGATTTAAGGTTTCAGATTTTCTTGAATTGAGGAAAAAAAAATTGAAATTAAAAGAAACAGAGAAAAGTTATTACAATGAATCTTGAAGAATCAGGGCAATGAATCTTACATGACTCTTTTGCTGCGGAAACCCCCATACTCGTCCTCCAGAACTTGTGGCATGTCACAGTGATAAAGTGTAACAAAGGGCTCGATACCTGCCAGCAAATGCACATTGTCCATGTATTGTATAAATATTTCTTATAACTCAAAATATATTTGAAACAGATCTCCATCCAACTGACAGTAAATGATTTTCTAATACCGTTTCTGAGCAACTTGTTGATCAGATTATTGTAATAAGCGATTCCCTCTTCGTTCACACCTCCATGTCTTGGCGAACCCTCTAAAAGAAATTAACAGAAATAGGAGAGTTATGGAAGGCAATGAGCAGTGGAAATCCATTGTCGATTCATTTGCAATTTAACTTACCGGGAAATATGCGTGGCCAGGAAATAGAAAAACGATAAACGTCCATTCCTATGTATTTGAGAAGATGAATATCTCCCTGCAGAATCTAGATTACAAATAAATAGATTCTATTAAAACTCAAAAATAAAGCAACGCAGAATGACCAAGTTGAAATTCAGGGCTTTAGTTATTCTAATAACTTTTATTTGTACCTTGTAGCGGTGGTATTGATCCACTGCAACATCACCATTCGTTCCATCGACAATTTTACCTGCATTAACATTCAATAAATAAATAAAACGTCAAGATGAAAGAATGTGATACTGATGATGCTGCAGTTCTATGGATTAACCTTTAATGTTGGAGACGGACGGGCTGCGCTGGGTAGACGGATGGGCTGCGCTAGGTAGATGGACTGGCTAGGTAGAAGATGGGCTGCGTTGGGTTTCACTATTTTTTAATGAATTTTTGGACGGCAGAGAATTGTTGAATCGTCTAACAATAGATCTAACGGTTAAGATTAGGACAGGTAGACATTTAGGGGATTTCATTTCAGAGGGAAACGCCTTACGACGTAATTAACCATAATAAGAAGTTAAAAATACATGACTTACATTTGAACGATTACTCTAAATCCAGGAAGAGTCTTATAAATGATATTAATCCTCCCCCTTCCTCTCATATTAATAATAAAGTTATTAATTTATCTAGTTTCTCTTTTTCCCCTCCTGTTTTTAAAGTTTTAAGCAAACGTCTTAACTTTGCCTTGGCCCCTAGGAAAATCCCTGTGGATGATATTATTTGTGACATAGAATTTGGGATTCGGGGTTTACCGGATAGTATTAAGAACACTATTCGGCAGGATTGTGCTGTCATCCTTAGGAAGGCTAGGCCTCCCAAGAGTAACCTTAGCAGGGATGAATTTGAAGCACTAAAATCCTTAAATCAGAACAAAGACATTGTTGTTCTGAAAGTTGATAAAGGTGGGGCTGCCGTTATTCTCAATAGGGAAGACTACTGAAATAAAATGTTAGATCATCTTCATAACAGTGGAAGTTATAAGAAGCTTCCCAAAAACCCGTTGAAGAAGATCTCCAAGATTGTGTCCCTTGCCATTAAATCAAGTAACTCAGTGAGTCCCTTGCACCATAAACTCATTGAGAGCAATCCGATCACCCCTAGAATCTATGGGCTCCCTAAAATTCATAAGGAAGGAGCTCCCCTTAGGCCCATTGTCAACACTATAGGTGGTCCGACCTATCTTCTTGCTAAGTTCCTTGCCTTGAAGCTTAAACCTTTAGTTGGTCGTACAGGGTCCTTCGTTAAAGACTCAGCTTCCTTTATTGAGGAGCTTAAGGACATCAAGCTAGACTCTGGAGACATTCTTGTCAGTTTTGATGTTGTCTCTCTCTACACTTGCATCCCTATAAATGAGGCCATGGAAGTGATCAACCGTCTAACTGATCTTGATACTCCTCGGTTAGTTGAGATCTGCCTCACTTCGACCTTTTTCAGTTTTGAAGGGGAGTTCTTTGAGCAAACCTGTGGAGTTGCCATGGGCTCGCCCCTATCTCTTGTCGTTGCAAATCTTTTTAAGGAGGATTTTGAATCTAAGGCTCTGAACTCAGCCCGTCTCCTACCCAAGCTTTGGAAGAGATATGTGGATGACACTAATGTCATCTGGTCTCATGGCCAAGATGAGTTAGATCTCTTCTTCGATCATCTCAATAATCAATCATCGGCCATCAAGTTCACTAAGGACCGAGAAGTCGATGGTTGCCTCTCGTTCCTTGATATTCTTATCTCTAGGAATAAGGATGGTTCCCTCTCCCACCGAGTGTTTCGCAAGAAAACTCATACGGAGAAATATCTTCATGCTAGGTCCCACCATTTCCCTGCCCAGAAGTTGGGGGTTCTCAACACTCTGGCGACTCGTGCCTTGAGGATCTCTGATGAAAGGAGCTTTGAGGAGGAGAAGTCCCATCTCCTTAATGTCTTTATTGAAAATGGTTATAGCAGACATTTGGGACATAAGGCTTTCCTCAAAACAACTAAGAATTCGTTATCCAGAAGAGAACCTAAGGTTCGAATTCCTGGGGTCCATCTTCCCTATGTTAAAGGGACCACGGATAGGATTGCGAGGATTCTTAAGAAGCACAATGTCCCCGCAACCTTTAGACCTCTTAACACCATTCATAAGTCCCTCAGATCTGTGAAGGATCTTATCGACCCCAAGGACATGAAAGGTGTTTATATTATTCCTCGTTCATGTGGGACCCCCTATATCGGTGAGACTGGTCGCTCCATTAACCAAAGGATTAGTGAGCACGCAACGGACCTCAGGCATATGAGAACCAAGTCTTCCGCTTTAGCAGAGCATGTGGAGAAAACCAATCACCATGTCTGCATCGAAGAAGCTAGTGTGATTGCTAGAGTGTCGCAATTCCATCACCGAAAATTTAGGGAAGCCCTCGAGATTGAAAAAAGGACGAACAATCTCAACAGAGAGGATGGCTGGAAGATTAGTAGTTGCTGGGTCCCAGCCCTCTCCTCCTAGTTGTGTTCTCCCTTGAGAGTTTTTTTTTTTTTTTTTAAGCTCTTTGATTCTTAAATTTTTTTATTTATTTATATATTTTAATTAACATTTATTTTTTTTTTAATTTTATTAATTAATAATATTATTATTATTTTAATTTATTTTAATTTAATTTGATTTTGATTTGATTTTTGATTTTTTTTCTTCTCAATCGCCTTTAGTTCTTAAAATTAATTAATTTATTTATTTTAATGTATATATATATAATATATAATTATATATATTTTTATAAATTTTTTATTTTTTTTTTTTATTATTATTTATTTTATCAGCTCTTTGATTCTGGAATAAAATTATTTTATTTATTTTATTTATTTATTTTTTAATATAGTAAATTTATTTATATTTATTTCCCTTAATAAACTATTAAGTAATATTTTTATCTCCTTTATCTGAGATTATTTAAAATTAATTAACCTAGTTATTTAAAATATAGTCATCTATTATTCATTACGTAGATATTTTATTAATATATATCTTATAAATGGTCAATTAACGTTAAAATAAATAAATAATAATAATGATATATATAAATAATAATAATAATATAATAAAATAATAATATAATACAATTAACTAATTTGAAATAAAAATAAATAAATAACTTAACAATAAATAAATAAATATTTTGGTCTAACTAGCCGTTTCTCGGTCAAATTCTAGCTGTTACGTGGATATTGTGCCCGATCTATTTATAATGCATAGCAAGATCTGCTCATTCAACTTGTCCTGATGATGAACCACACTGGTTGGTTCGAAACACGTCGACAAAATTATCTCTATGTGATTTTCGCCGAAGATTCTTCTTTAAATTGATATGGATCACAGAAGCCTAAATTCAATAATAAATAAATAAATAAAAATAAATTAATAAAATAAATAACTAAAGATAAAAATAAATAAATAAACTAAAATAAAATAAAATAACATATAAAATAGTAAAAATATAATAAAATACCAATAAATTAAAATAAGAAGCAAGAAAATATATTAAAAATTATAATATAATATATAATATAATAAATAATAAATAAATAAATAAATTATACATAATATGAGCCCCAAAAACGAGGAGGGGGGAGGAGGGGGGGGCGAACAAACGACTAAGAAGAGAGCGCTGGAATCTAGCACCTACTAATTTTCCAGCCATCTCTCTATTGAGATTGCTCGGCCTCTTTTCAATCTCAAGAGCTTCCCTAAATTTCCGATGATGGAAGTGCGAAATCTTAGCAATAACACCAGCCTCCTCAATGCAAACATGATGATTGGTTTTTTCTACATGCTCAGCTAAAGCAGAGGTCTTAGCTCTTCTATGCTTAAGGTCAGCTGCGTGCTCACTAATCCTTTGATTAATGGAGCGACCGGTCTCACCAATATAGGGGGTCCCACAGGAGCAGGGGATAATATAAACCCCTTTCATATCCTTGGGGTCGATAGGATCCTTTACTGATCTGAGGGACGAAAGAATGGTGTTAAGGGGCCTAAGTGACTAATTGCTCATGATTTTTGTATAGTTTATTTAGCACTCATTGCATCAGGTGATGCTCACAGGGGTGAAGAAGTGGGATTGAAACTAGTGAAATGAATCACTAGTAAAACAGTGTCAAACCAAATTTTATCAACCTAGAGTTTAAAATAAAAACTAAAAAAAAACCAACATTTTAACATAGAATAATACAATAAGATCTAACAAAAAAAACCAACATTTTAAACTAGAATAACAACCGTTATATCCAAAAACAAGAAAACCTTCATATCCTAAAACAAGAAAATAGGATATGTAGAAAAACACTTAATTAAGAATAGGTGGAAACTTCCATCTCAATGGACATGAGATCCATGCTACTATGTGAATGAGTGTCCTTTGATCACAAGGTTTCACTGAATGAACCTTTGACATAGTACATGCATTCGTGATATACTAAAAAATACCCTTAATTTAACTCATTGGAAAATACCTCTAAAAATCACTTTATTTAACCCCCTACCTTTGACATAGCACACACATTTGTGACATACTAAACAATACCCTTAATTTGACTACGTGTTGGAAAATACCTCTACAAATAAATTTATTTAACCCCCTACCAATACAAACTAAATAGACTTTCCCAATTTAAAAAACCCCTACTTTCACTAGATATTGTAGGTATCCATTTTTTCATTAACATTTTTTACACCCCTTTATAACTACGCCGTAAGGCGTTCCCCTCTGAAATCAATTCCTGAAAGTTGCCACCATGTCTCTATCTGGAGCGTCTGATCAAAGATGTTAGACAATTAAAAAATTTTGTGCCCTTGGATTAATAGTTAGGAAAATAGTTACGTGACACAGTTAGGGCAAAAATGCATAGAACCTCCCGAGCACCAGTTTTTATTGCTCCACAAGACCAGTTCACTTCCACTGCTAAATGCAAAGAACTTATAGATATGCAAGCTTCGTTTTGGTTGAGTGTTTGGAGATGACAAAAGAGATCCAAGAAGGGAACCATATGCAAGCTTCATTGTGTTACCAAGTATCTGGAGGTGATAGAAGCCAGAGGAAGCATTACCATGGCAATCTAAGTATGTAAATGTGAAGGCATCCTCCCAAGAAAGATTGTTCTACACCTTTTATGAGGCAATAGAGCCCAATATGCCCATTGTAGAGACACCCATAATTCTATGGCTACAAGGGGGTGTGGGCTACTCAAGCATGAATGGTAATTTCTAGAAATTGGGGCCCTGGAGAATCTTGTCAGACCTCAAACTCTATCAAAATGACTCACCATTGAACCGTAAATCTAGTGTTTTATTCATTGATAATCTAGTGCATTCAATCTACAACATAACAAAGAAGGACAAGGACATCCCTAGCGACCGTAACCAGGTTTTAGAGCATCTCTATATCGGTTTGGAGGAGTTTTACAACTTAGTTCCAGAATAAAGTAACCACCTTTTGTTTTTGGCGGGTGAGAGCTATGCAAGTAAGTATGTTCATACTTTGGGTCATTGTATTTTAATGAAAGCTAAAAAGAATTCAATGGAAAATATAAAATTGCAGATATCCAAGCTTCATTGTGTGGCGAGTATCTGGAGAAGATAGAAGAGATCCAAGAAGGGAACCATACACAAGCTTCATTGTGTGGCAAAGAATCTAGAGATTACAAAATCCAAAGGAATCATTTCCATGGAGATCTAGGTATTTAAATGTGAAGGCATCCTCTGAAGCAAGATTTTTCTACGCATTTTATGAGGCAATAGAGCCCAATATGCCCATTGCAGAGACACCCATAATTCTATGGCTTCAAGGGTGCCCAGGCTGCTCAAGCATGAATCGTAATTTCTACGAATTAGGGCCTTAGAGAATCTCATTATACATCAAACTCTATCAAAATGACTCACCATCGAACCATAAATTCAATGTTTTATTCATTGATAGTCCAGTGGGTTCAAGCGACAACATTGAACCCAACAGTGGGTTCAATGGTGAGTAATTTTGATAGAGTTTGAGGTCTGACGAGATTCTCGAGGGCCCCAATTTCTAGAAATTACCATTCATGCTTGAGCAGCCCACACCCCCTTGTAGCCATAGAATTATGGGTGTCTCTACAATGGGCATATTGGGCTATATTGCCTCATAAAAGGCGTAGAAAAATCTTTCTTGGGAGGATGCCTTCACATTTACATTGAATTTATGGTTCAATGGTGAGTCATTTTAATAGAGTTTGATGTATGACGAGATTCTCTAGGGCCCTAATTCGTAGAAATTACCATTCATGCTTGAGCAGCCTGGGCACCCTTGCAGCCATAGAATTATGGGTGTCTCTGAAATGGGCATATTGGGCTCTATTGCCTCATAAAATGCGTAGAAAAATCTTGCTTCAAATGATGCCTTCACATTTAAATACCTATATCTCCATGGAAATGCTTCCTCTAGATTTTGTAATCTCTAGATTCTTGGCCACACACATTAGGTTAAAAAAGGCACTCATGAGTAAGAAAGTTTATAATTATTGATTCACTTACAAATCCTCAGTGACTGTACAACTCTTATAATCAAATGTGTTGCAATTAGTCAGTCTGAAGTATTTCCAAAACATAATTACAAAAATGTAAATTGAACAGATACATAGGGATATAGCCTATACTGTAAGTACTCTCAATAATGAATGCTACATTTGGTAAAGAAGGCACATGAGTAAGAAGTTTATAATTATTGATTCACTTACTAATCTTTATCGACCGTATATCTCTTATAATCAATGTTTTTGCAGTTAGCGAGTCCAATATTACAATCAAACTGTAGTCATTCTGTCAGGCAAAACATAATTTACATAATAATTACAAACATAATTTACATGATAATTATAAAAATTTAAGGACATTTCATGGTTTTAGGTGGATAAAGTACAGATTTACACATAGTCAAGACAAAAAGACAGTTAAACTTGATTATCCCAGACTAAAGGGGATATATATGTGTTTGTGTGGGGCTTACCCGTTTGGTTGTAAACTATGGTCAATAACCAACAGAAATCCTTAAAACCGGCCAGATAACCTAATCAATGAAGTGGTAGCTCCAACAACAGTTGAAATAAGGAAATTTAGGTGATGTAAAAAGGCATGGCACTTTAGTGGTTCAACTTTTGTTACCCTGAAAATTGTGGAATCCCATGAATAAAACAAAGTATGATTTCTCTATGACAATTTTAGGGTGTGGAACCTCATGAATAAAACAAAGTATACTTTTATTTGGGAAATTTTTCTATACATGGTCGAAAATAGGAACTATGCACTATTCATATCAACTAAATAGAAATACTCTGTTGAAGAACTTTTTAGGATATCAACAAGGTCACCTTAAAACAAAA
>APFE030100754.1:0-26261 GCA_000404065.3 Pinus taeda
CTCCTCCACCCTCCACCTATACCTCCATCAGCTCCAATTCCACCACCAACTCCACCTCCAGGAACTCATCCACCTCCTCCTCCTCATCTAATTCCACCTCCACCACCTCCTCTTGCTCCTACGCTCCCTCCTCCTCCTTTGTCTCTACCTCCTCCACCACGTCAACCTTTGCCTCCTCCTATACATCCTCCTCCACCTCCACCTCCTCCTCCACCTCCTCCTCCACCACCACCACTACCTTTTCCTCATCCTCCTCCTCCACATCCACCTCCAACTCCTCCTCCACATCCACCTCCACCTCCTCCACCATTACCTCCTCCACCACCTCCACCTCCACCTCCTCCTCCACCATCACCATCACCACCACCACCTCCTCCTTCTCCCCCATGACCACCTCCTCCTCCAACTTCACATCCTCCTACACCACCACTTGCACCTCCACCTCCACATCCTCCTCCTCCACCACCACCACCTCCTCCTCCTCCTCCTCTACCACCTCCTCCTCCAACTTCACATCCTCCTCCACCACCACTTGCACCTCACCTCCACTTCCTGTTCCTCCTTGACCACCTCCACCTCACCACTTCTACCTCCTCCTCTACCACCTACGCCTCCACCACCTCCACCTCTGCCTCCTCCTCCACCAACTCAACCTCCAACCTCCTACTCCACCACCTCCACCCCCTCCTCGAACACCTCCTCCACCTCCTCCACCTCCTCCTTCAACAAAACCCCCACCACCCCCTCCTCTACCTCCTCCTCCTTCTCCTCCACCTCCACCTCCTCCTCCTCCTCCTCTTCCTCCACCACCTCCACCTCTGCCTCTTCCTCCACCACCTCCATCACCAACAACACCACATCCTCCTCTTCCTTCTCCTCCTCCTCCTCTTCCTCCTCCTACACAACCTCCTCCACCTCCTCTTCCACCTCCTCCTTAACTACCTTCGCCTTCGCTTCCTCCTCATCCTCCTTCACCACCACCACCACCACCTCCTCCTCCTCCTCCTCCACATCCACCACCATCATTTAATTCTCTTTATTTATAATACTTATCGATACATTATTTACTGTGATAATTCAGATATCAATATATACATGATAAGATAACAAATAATGTGTATAAAAATTTTCAATATAAATAAGTAATTATGAGAACAATAATTTAATTAATAAAATTTAGTTTAGTTTTTTAGTTTAAATCAAATATTATTTTCAGAATTATGTGTGGCCACTCATGATTTTCAATATCAAAGTTGTAAGAATGGTGAACATAAAAAATGAACACCTAAGAATCTACTTGTAGTTTAATACACAACATTCTCATTTTTTATTTGGAAAAAAAAAAAAAACACATATTCATATTCAATATTTAAATATACAATTTAAAATGTTAAATTTATTTGTACATTAACATTTTCAAAAATATATGATCTGAGCCAAATTCCAATTCAAATAAAAAAAGCTGAGTTTATTTTTATATACGATTAAAAAAATAAGACATAAAAGTGTATCACCCACTCAAGAAATATTTCCAATCCGTCATTTGACAAACCAGGAAAGAGGTGAATGTTTGCACGAATTTCTCTGATGTCAAAGTCGTAATCTAATTTTTTCGGATGATAATTTTGGGACTACGGGTATCTATGGTTGATGTCTGGTTAACCATAAGACAAAAATTCAGTGCACAGGATTGGGCAGATATAGTAATCGATGACGAATCTTGATGAGAAGTGTTCAGACTTTTCGATGCGTGAACAAAGGTATAATGGAATACTCATTTCAAATATGCAAACAAAATTAACCATAAACTTTATCCATAGTCGTAAAAAAAGTTATAAACCATATTAAGATTAGATACTAACACTACCACCGATAAAGAAAACTATCCATAAACTTTATCCGTAGTCGTAAAAAAAGTTATAAACCATATTTCAAAACAAGGCTCGAAAAAAGGCACGGCTTGAAATGTCCAAACAAAATTATCTATCTATGAACAATATCTATAGTTGTATAAAAAAAATTATAGACCAGACTTTAAAACGAAGATCGAAGATGAAGAGGCATGACTGAAGAATATTAAGATAATTCGAATTGACAGAAATGGCTACTTACCTCCAGCGTCATTGGAAGTAGAGTTATGAAGTGCTAGGTGCGTTGAGGGTTGATCGAACACACAATCTTCATTTATTCAGTCTGATGCTCTTCCAACAAAGATACCTTCAAAAATCTTCAAAGATATTTAGTCTGACACTCTTTCATCAAAGATACAGATCGAACACACCACCTTCGTATTCTCAGTCTGACGCTCTTTCATCACAGATACAGATCGAACACACTACCCTAATATGCTCAGTCTTAACGGCCCAACAAAGACACACGCCCTTCAAAAATATTCATCTCACGCTCAATCTAGATGTAGAGTTATGAAGTTCTAGGTGCGTTGAGCCTAGATCAAACACACAATCTTCAAATATTCCGTCTGACGCCCTCCCAACAAAGATGCACGACCTTCAAAGATGCGGATCAAACACACGACCATCATATCATATATCCAGTGTGACGCTTTCCCAACAAAGATACAGAGGAAAGTTGGAAACAACATTGACGTTATCAATCAAAACACTATCAGCGAACAATTGGAACAATTGGGCATGCCCATTGTTTCCGTTATCAAGAAAATAAATAAAATCATCACATACTGGCACGGAGAGATTGCTATTGTGAAATCCGTCTGTAACGATGAGGAAACGGCTATTAAAGAAACGGATCGAATTCAAAACGGCTATTAAAGAAACGGCTGGAATTCAAGAAGACGCTGATAAAAGAAAAAATTACCCAAATAGAAAGTAAAATGTTATTTGTAGTGAGAGCTTGAAAAAGAAAAAAGTAATGTAAATTTAAAGAGTAGTCCACCAAAAAAATTACGAACCAAAATAACTAACCTTTAAATTTTAAAGAAAGGTAAAGTAAAAGATTAAAAGTTAAATTTAAAAAGATTGTTAATTGCTTCCTTGTGGTGTTTCATCAGATGCAAATAGATAGGCCCCGCGCCTATCATCCTTTGTGAGTTTGGTGCCACCCACTTCACCTTGATACCATTTTCAGTGTAATGTCACTCATCCATTGCGTTTTGAGGTAAAAAAAGAGAAATGGGCAATTTCAAAGTAAGAAAGACTAAACGGTTGATGGCAAAGTAAAAAATTAAAAGTTAAATTTTAAAATAACATTTATTTTTTTAAAGTAAAAAATGACAATTTCAAAGTTAGAAAGACCCTCTATTTAATTTCTTTTGTAGTAAAAAAGACAATTTCAAGGTTAAAAAAGTAATAGTGATATTTAAAAAAGCAATGTGTAAATTGATTTCTTCAAAGTGCACATAATATGCACAAAGTTAATTCTTAAATCTGAAATGTCAATCTTTATCTCAGTGACTCACACTATCCTACTTGGTTTGGATTCACACAATTACCAAAATGAGTGAAAGTAATTATACATATTTTTTTTTGCTAAATAATAAAATTGTCAAAATAAAATTTTAGGATAAGTTGTTAAATAAGAAAAAAAATTATTAAAATCATATGGCTTAATAACATTTTTCACTAATAAAATAACTTTTTTAACTAATACATAAAATCATATAGATTAATAATCATCTTGATTAAAGTCATGGATTAACAATGCTCTTCATTAGTAATTAAAAAATAATTAATTTATAGTTTTTTCTAAATACTTTAAGGTTGGAAAATTTGAATGATAAATATATAAATAAGATATTTTCTTGAAAGTTTGAGAGAACCTATTTTTTTCAATATTTCTAAGAGCCTTGCAATACTCTAGAGTAAATAAAACCCTAGCTACTAAATCACTGAGGTTTTTTTAAGTCACCAATTAGTTATTGATTAAAACAATGAAGGGAAATTATAGGGAAACACACATTGGTTTACCAAAAATATTTTGATCTATAAATATATATTAATATATGGTATCTATAAATGTCACTAATTATAATGAATTTATTATTATCTATTTCTATTATTGGACTATATATTAACCCCCACAAAAGTGTTCCCCTTATTTAATATAACCTTTGACCACTCTAACCATTATAATGTCTGATACAATATGTGCCCCTTAACGAAAAACCATAATGAATGGCAAAACACTAATATGACCCATGGCCACTAATTTACTGTGATCACTCATACTCTTAGATAATTACAAACCCTTCCATTATACAACTTCTAACAACTATTACTATAAAAAACCAATGACACTTGAAAATTCTTAAGGGACTAACTCTAACAATAATTAAACCATAGTGCATATGATCTTTAGAACACAATGAATTCTAGAAACTATGACCCCTAGTACACTTTATGATCATGACATTGTAATTCTTGAAATTTTACAACACACATTAGTATTAATATCTATGACATTGTAATTCTTGAAATTTTACAACACAAATTAGTATTAATATCTAACACATTAACTATAACATTAAAACTATCATGTTTATGTACTTAAAGTGGCATAACACTCATAAAGTTGAATGAAGGGTAACTCCAAATTCAATTCCAGAAGAAAGGAATATAATAATTGTTGTGTATTTTGGAGCTGATATTTGATCATCGATATTGACCCAAAAATCACTTTTGTGAACCAACATATGGTAATGGATTAGATTATCAATATTGACCCAAAACACACTTTTGAAGAGTCAACTTAAGGTAATGATCTTGACAAGTACTCACGTTTCACCCATTAGATGATACAATGACAGTGTATATTTTGTAGATCATTTAAGGTCTTAATGTTGGTGTCCGAAGTTCATTTCAACTATTATTCCTTCCATCAATTAATATTATTCAAGTATAGATATGTTTTTTTTCTATATTTAGTTATATGTATTTCAAAATTATAAAAATTCTAATTTTCTAAATTGCGTTTATATTACTATGTTAAATATAGGTATTGTGAAATTAATTTTTTGATCTCTCAATTATTCTTTTCTTATTTCTAAATATTTCTTCATGAGGGGGGTGTAATTTTGCATGAGTTGGGAGAGTCTTCAACATTAAACTCACTATTCTACAATAAATTGGTCAAATAATCATGGCGGGAAAAATATACAACTAGGAAAACATTGGTGACATGGTGAATATGAACTGGTATGAATGTTAAAATTCTAATAAGTCCATTTGGTTCCCCTCTTTCCTAATTTGGCTAGACATGAAACAAGCTTCACTAGTTAAGCCCTCTAGAAAAGCTTTAAAAATCATCCAGTATGATAGAGAGTACCTCACCACATAACAAAAAACGTTTCCCTCCATCATCACACATGAAATACCCCCCATAAATAAATGTTCGATAATGTTGACTCTTTAGAATGTAGACCAAAGAAGAGATTTTTGTATGACCATTACAATTGACCAAATATATATATGATTAGTTAATAATCTAACATAATATTCCTAATTCCACCACAAGCTCGAGAAGAACAAGGTGATATATTTTTACTCCTTCCATATGCTGAACTAGAATACACAACCATTTAAATTTGACCTCTAAGTAGTACCTGTGACATAATCTCATAAGAATATTGCAAGAAAAGACTCACGGAGTTGAAAAACAACAGGGAAGTAAACATATCAATAAAGGGGAATGAAATATTTCTAGGTATTCAACTAGAAGAACCACAACAACAATAGAATCTACACTTAATTACATAAAAAAAATTGAGGATACCCTATAAAGGGTAGAAAACAAAAGAAGCCTAGAAAATTAGAACAGTTTCTAGAATAATCTATTGGGCCTGATGTCTTGCAGTTTCTTGGACATGGAAAATATGTATGGATTGAAAGATTACTATTGAAAATGATGGTAGTTCAGCAAAAACAGTAACATAAACAATCGACTCTAGAAAAACTCAACATAGAAGGAAGCTCATCATAGGTAGAGTACCAAGGATAGTCGACTGAACGCAACATGAGAAAAAACCCCGATCCATTCAGACTCATAGTGACGAAGTTTTATCTAAGCATTCTAGGTTTGATGACATATTAAGTTGGATATTAACAATATTCATCTATAAAGAGAACAATACAAAATGGAGAATTGGTTGAAATGTTACAACTAGGAAATAGAACAACGTAATATAAACATTCCAATAAGAATTAACGATCCACCTTTTATAGTCCAACCATTAGTACATAAGACGGTAAACCACACCTTATATATGCCTATAATTATGCTAATATCCATAGTTATAAGTTAATTATTAGGTTGATGGAAGATATTTAAAGCCCATAGAATATGTTGGAGAATTCATAGTAATATTGACGTATTTCACCACTAAATTTTTTAGCTAAGATTTTTTGTTGTTGTTGAAATATGCATGCAATTTTATTTATTTTTATAAATAACCACAATATAATTTGTTATAAAGTTATAACTTAGTTAATTTCTATTGTTTTTTTAATCTATGAAATATGATAGGAATCATAGGGTACCCATTTTTATGGTTATCATGGATTGAATTTTATTTGAAGTTAGATCCATTTAATTTATATGGCTTCCCTAGTTTGTCTTAATTTAATGTTAATTTCTTCTTTTAATTTAAATTGGAAATAAATTACAAAATAGATATTCCTATAATTATGCTCATAGTAAGAATAGATCTTCCATAGTTATAATTTAATTATTATGTTGATAGTAGATATTTAAACCGTATGGAATATGTTGGAATATTCATGGTAATATTGACATATCAATGATAAAATTTGTGTCAAAATTAGGTATACTCTATTAATTAAATTATCTCAAATTAATTAATTTAAGAAAATCGCATAGCAACACATTATATTGGGAATGTGGTATTTCTAAGCCATGGTAATGTAAAAAGAAATGTTTCCAATTAAAGGATTTCCATAATAATAGTGAGGTGAAACTACATGGATAAACATATTTTTATATATTATATAACTCGAATAATAATAATAATAATAATAATAATAATAATAAAGATATAGTTTTAGTAACTTTTATGAATTTTTTAATCTTGGTTAATGCAATATGTATAATGGGTTTAGTGTTTTGATTCTTATCATAATTTGATGGCTATAGAAATTTTCCATCCATTTAATTATATGGTCACAATAGTTATAACAAAACCAATAAATAATTTTATAGTGACAATATTCTATATATAGTATATTTTAAATTAAGTTTCAAACAATTTTTTTAATTAAATTGAGAAGGAATAGAGATCATAACTACATTTTAAATCAATCTCAACCTTCTATTAATGACTAATATTAAAAACATTAATTATTGATTAATGAATCTCTAGCATCAACCTATTGATCTTTGATAATTAAATTAAAATTATAGAAATCCTCTTATAAGGTATACACACTATCAACATAACAAAATTAAGGAACCATAAATATGTTTTCGCAAATTTATTTATATGTATTTCAGATTTGTAAATTATGTATTCAAATTTTTTTATTCACTGATATTTATATTAAATATATATAATATATATAATTTATAATATATAATATAATTATATATAATACATATATATAATATATATATAATATATAATATATATATATATAATTATATATATAATAATATATATGTTATATATATGTAATATGATTTTTAATATTTGTTTCTTTTGTTTTCATTTTGTGTAATCAATTCTAAGTTAATTTTTGAGGCCTTGTATTGAAATCTAAGGCATTGTTGAGTTTCCAATGCAAATGGCTATTCACTAACTTTCATTGATATTTAGAGTATATGAAAATACCTTTCTATTAAAAATTATGGAAATCTCGAATGTGTTCCCATTTATTTCTTTAGGAATCGAATTTAAAGGATACAAACCAAAATATATTGAAATCATTATACACATATTAATGTTTCTCTAACTTCATTATTTAACCTTCCACATGATTTGGAAGAGAGTATATTAAAATATAAAAATATATTTTTGATGGTTATTGACTAGTTGATAAATATATTTTAGGAAAAACATTAAAATATATGAAATCTAATAAAACAGATATACACTCAATGGGAAAGGTAATACTTTTCGTTAAGAAGGAGATAATTGTTGAATAGTACAAATTCTTTAGGATAGGTAACACCTACATCACCTTCTATTGCAACTCTTGTAATAAAAATGTTCATATTTTTATTATATATGTACAAATTCCTTAGTTCTCCTTGTGATCAAAAGAAGCCATGAAGGTGAAACAAACTTGGGAGTGCATAAAAAACATTAACGAAATAAAATAAGCATTCATTGTTTCTTTCACTAAAGTGCAATATAATTACATTTATGCATCGTAAATTATCTTTCATCATTTCAAAGAAAAAATCTCATGAAATGTACACACACTTCACATTGAGGATTTTCGTCCGTACTATGTCAAAAAGCCTTGCAACATGAAAACATTAAATGAGACACAACTTTATTCCTTGTTAGTTATTCAAAATATAATAGTTTTATTAAAAAATGTCTCATGTTATTCTTCTTTGATATATATTTCCACAACAGTGTCATGTTTTTTCTTTCTTCTCAAAGGGTCCTATCTAGTAGCAAAAATTTCAAGGATGGAAATTTATTTTAAAGCTTATAAACCTTGTCTAACATTAGTGCTCCCGAATATGCATAATGTAAAAATTTTAATGATATTTTCGTAAAAATATTCAGAGCTCTAATGATTTTCAAGTTAAAATAATTTTAAAGTATAAACTTTGAGCAAATAAATAAATAAATAAATGTCAAAATGAACAAGTACTTTTTATTTTTTATTTTGAAAAAACATGGAATATTAACACACACTAAATATTATGCCCAAAAAAATTCTCTACTACGTGGAAAATTATCAAGCTTATTTACATTGGAACATTGTTTATTATACAAAGATCTCTAGACTATCCATAAATATTATCTCATTTTCCGCTCTACTTAGTCTTGCCCTTTCCTCTTCAAGGGTGATTTAATTCGTAGATAATGAGAACTCAACATATTTCTTTTGTTATACCTAACTACTTTAAGCATTAAATATGTTAATTGAGTACCCTACTAAATATATGTGGGATTTACCACTTCCTTATTTGTATGGGTCTATAGCTATGCATAATCATTTCTAACTTATTCTTTATCTCCTATTATTGCTGAGATAATTTTCTCCTTGTTCACATTCACTAGCAATCTAAGAAATATATTCTTCCTTATTCCAATTCGCTAGCAAGGCCCCCTTTCTTCATGTAGAAAAGTTGGACATATATATTTTAATTTGTGTGCTCCTATGAATTTTCATTATGCTAATGAAAATAAATGTACGAAGAATTCTGTTGATGATTACATTGGAATGTGTTGGTTTCACTTATTGAAAAGTAAATCTCAAGCTTTCAAAACTTTTAAGGATTTTCATGTATGGATTGGATATGAAGCATAAACACATATTGGCTCTCTTCATACTGTTAATGGAAGATAATGTACTCTAATGAATATGAAAAATATCTTTTCAAACATAGCATTCAACATCAGAGCATAGTTGCATACAATTCTCAACAAAACTAGGTAGTTAAAAAAATGAACATCACTACATTCAATATAGTTTACTCAATGAGGATTTTCAAAAATAGAACATTGATGTTTTGGGATGATGTGATTCTATGTGAAATTTATGTGAAAATGTTATGTCCATCTCACGCTCTTAGAAAAAGACTCCTTGTAAAATGTGGTATGGATGAAATCCTTCAGTAAGCCATCACAAGTTCTTTGGTCCCTCTACATTCACTTATGTTTGTTATAATATAGCCATTTTTGCATATTGGGTATATTATTGTAATTATTTACTTCTAACTTTTTGGTTGCAATGTATCATACATTGATTACGGTTCCCTCGAAGGATTTCAGCATGGTTTCTATTTTTCTCAATGATTTCGAAATGAACTGCCCTTCATACATGGAGTTCCTTCCAATATTATACAAGATTTTGAGTATTTTAACTCTATAATTATATTGTAACTTGATTCTCATCTCGATATAATTTTTCTTTGTACGAGCATATACGTACAATACTAATGTTATTCCATCTACAACAAAGTATCAGATTGAAGGATGCCATCTATATTACTAACGTTAGACTCTACTTATCTTAAAACACTCTATAATGTTCTTTGCTTGATTAATTTATTGTGATTCCTATCCAAACTAAGGAATTCCTTTCATCTGTGTGTAGGTTAGTCTACAACTAACTTGGGTTATCTTGTGACATTGTTTTGGGGTCAAAATTTATGCAAGTTTTTTGTGTCTACTCTTTGGACTTCAAGTGCTTATCAAAAACTTCCTCTTTAGAGGGTTTCAATGTCGGTTCTGATTTTCAATTGATGTTGGCTACAAGGAAATTTGATGTTGTTTGAGTGTAAAGAAAACCCAAAAGTAGCCATGGCTTTTCCCAAAAGGCCTGACACTCAGAACAGTGCATGTATATCGATTTCAATTCAAGCGATTTACCCTCTCTTTGTTAGTGAGAATATTTAATTATGAGAAAATGGTTTTGATTGTATTATAGCCCCAACAATGTAAATATTTATTTTTATTCATAAGAACAATTTATACAATCTATTTACTTGTTTCTGTGTGTAGTGAAGTCATTCCATCAAAGTTTTACAATACTATGATATTTATTCTATTTATATTCTATAAGGACACATTAGATATTCATGTCAACTCTATATATTTTGTTTCTACATAATGATTTTATATAATTTACTATTACTATCATTTTCTTTGAAGAAGAGAATATGAAAATTAGGCAATAGGTGTGTTGAACACTTGCCATGGGAGTTTTTAAAGGTTGTCCTTTAGGCCCTAGTAATAATTTATCCAAGGTTGCTTATTCCATGGTCAATTGATATGATTCCAGTCCTTTGATCTATAGCAAGCTAAACTAGGTATACATTTATTTTTCTACAAGTCAAACTATGTATAAATTTATTTTTATTACCTCCAATAGTTCTTTTTTGTAGTAGCTTACAACAGACTATACTTTTATAGGTGAATAAGGGTTACTGTGCATGTATATATATTTATCCATAGAAACAAGATTCTTTAATTTATTATATAATTTCCTTTTGCATCTTTGCACACATTCAAGTGTATTATTTTTTAGAATATAATTATCTAAGATTTCCTTGTTGGAAATAAGTTAAAGTGTATTTGATTCCTCTAACCAAGAACTATGTTTCCAATTAATTCCCCCAAAGCTCTATCTCCTACTTGCGAGGAGAACAAATAGTAGTCATTTCCCAATTGACATTTCCTTGACCCTTAGCATCATCTTGCTACTTTTTTGGTATGAGTACAATCATTCTTTCCCAATATATGCTTATCTTTTATACAACCCATTTTATCTCCAACAATCTGTTTAAGTGAGTTGTACCCATTACATTTTTATTTTCAGTCACATGTTTTCTTGGTAGTCTACAAAACAAACAATTCAACTCTAGCAAGAAGACCATTTTTGTTTAATTTTTATCTTGCCTCTTCTTGGGCATAACTCCTTCCATGTGAATTAGAAGCATAATATCACATGTAAGCCTTTAATAAATTTTCAAGAATTATAACACAAAAAGCCAATTTTTTTTATATTAATAAAAAAAAATATTTACACTGTCATATGTCACATCACTTGACCGACTTTGACTTGTTAGGGGCAATTAAATATTCAATTAAAAAGGTCATAATATAAATTTACCAAGGCTTATTAAAATTCACTTTTGTAATTAGAGGAAACATAAGCACCTTGAAAAAGACATCTTTAGCATGTTTAAAAAGAAAGTTGTATATTTTTTAAATGAATTGTGTGTTTTATTTGAAAATTAATTTATTAACTTAAACAAAATATAAATCAAAGGATAAAATTCAACTCCAGATTTGTATTTTTGAAATATATTTTGATTAAAATATTTGTAAACAAATTAAGTTGAACATAAGAGACTTAAAATAAAATATTTAACTTTTTCATGGTTTTCTTCTAATATTATGATATTATGTATGTGTAAAATCATGACAGAAAAAGGCAAAAAAGAACACAACAAATAAACCCATACTAAAAAATAAAAAACACATTTTAAAATTCTATCATTATAAAGCATCAATTTCTAGCTAATTAATCTCTAAGGTACATAATTTCTTCCAAATTATGATAAATGTTTTGTGGTGTATTTTTTGAAATCTATTGAGTAGTTGTGCTTGCAAAAAATTTATCATAATCATTTGTGATATTATAGTTATTTTTATTATTGAAAGATATTTTAATTAATAGATGTTATGATCATTTGTAGAAATAAATGGGATGTTATTAAATTGAATATCAATTCGCACATAATTTTGCACATAAAATAAGTGAAAACCCAAATTCAACTCATTTAAAGTGTAATTGTTATATACTATCTTTATTTATGGGTAAAACCATCATATATGCACAAACAAAAAAATATACACAAAATAAACTATAGTCACAAAAATTTGAAATTCTATCATAAAACATAAAACTGTAATTAATTATAAGAATATTCATTAAAAATTATTGCGATTTTAAAATACACACATTGAATAATGGTGGTTACAAAAAAAGATGCACTTTCATTCATGATGTCATGGTCATTTACCAAAATAAGTGAACTTTAATTAAATTGAGCATAGATAAGTTATGCAAGCATTCAATTCATTTAAAGTGTAGTTCTTGCATTCGATACTATGCATGCTTAAAAGCATCCTATAAGTTATTTCTATCAAGTGATTCTAATAAAAAAAAATTGTGTTCCAGAATTTATATACATACAAATACAAATGAAAAAACCAATACATTACATAAAATAAAAACACAAACATCTAAAATTCTACCATCACAAAACATGTATTTGTAACTAATTATCAATATATTGATTAAAAATGCTTCTCAATGATGCATTGAACAACGATACTGACAAAAAATCCTTAGCCATTCATGATGTTATGGTCATTTACAAAAATAAATGAAATTTTGTTAAACTAAATGCTAATCTAAACATGTATAGTTTATTACACATTCAATTAATTGGGACTGTAATTCTTGCATATTATATTTTATGTGTGTAAAATCATCGTAGAGGTGATTTGTATCAAGTAAATAGACAATTTGGGCAATGACCTTCCATATGGGATATTCTATTGAAAGAATTTCTTGTGTTCTAAAATTATACACAAAAAAGAGCATAAACAAACAAACACATACATTTCATAAAATAAAAACACAAACATTTAAAATTCTATCATCACAAAACATCAACATGTAGCTAATTATAAAAATCATATTAATTAAAAACAATTATAAAGAGTATTGTGCATTGAAAAGTGGCACTTACAAAAATTCAAATTCATTGATGATGTTGAAAAAATAAGATTTTATTAAATTAAACAACAATTTAAAGATTAGCATGTTAATATACAAATTCTACTCATTCTAAAATTAATTATTGCATACGATATTACATGTGTGTAAAAATATTATACTCAAACAAACAACCACACACAAAGAAAAACATAACAAAAAAATGCGTAGCATAAAATAAAACAACATACATTTAAAACTATATCATCACAAAACATCAATCTGTAAATTAATTTTTAAATTTTATGTTTATTTTGTTTGATATATTTTTAATTTTACATTGAATGATTGTGGTTAAAAAAATATTCATGCTCATAGTCATGTGTGATGTTGTGATTATTTGTATTGTTGAAAAGTATATATTGATTAAAAATAATCATAAAAACTTGTGATTTTCAAACATACAAAAATTGGTGATGGTTCTTACAGGGAAAATATTTAGTCATTATTACTTGTGGTATTGTCATGTTCATTTATATCTCTAAAATTTATTGAATAAAAATATTTTTAAATTTTGATTTTATACTAAATAGACTTAACAAATTATAAACTCCACCCATTTTGTATCATAAAATAAAAAAATTGAGTAAAATTTAAGATAAGAATATGTTAATTAAAAAATCAAATTAAAGATTGATAGGGGAATTGTGTCAAGAGGAAAATCTTGGTGTGATGGCTAGGGTTTCTTATTCCTTTTCCTTTCCTTATGTAGTTGGGTTTCTTCAAACATCAAATGCATATTCTGCGTCATCGCTAGGGCACGATCTGACTGCTCAGGGTTCCGATAATGGAATTTTGGAATGGAGTTAATTCTAGTTTTGGTCTCCTATTCAGGCATGGAGACTGAAAAACGATGTTGTTAGTATAATCATTCACCAAATGATCGATGCAGAGTACCTTCTCAGCCTGTACGTACATGATGGAATAGAAGGAAGTGAAGGGCATCACATTCGTGAGTCGGGAATGGACCTATGTAGGATTAAGGCGACTCTGGAGCATAAATATTATAATTTTCTGCTCTTAGTCACTAGAGAAATATTGATCAGATATGAAGGAAAAATATTGGCTACATAAGTGAATATTCCACCTCAAAAACTTTATTTCATAGATCTGTTGTTAAAGATCCTGAATTTGGATATTCTCAATCCCCTGAGCACATTAGCCTGTCAAAATGGAGGAGTAGCATTGGATGTGAAAAGTCTGCTTCGTTTTTTGCTGGATCAGAATTTTCCTCGATCAAAGTGGGTGGGTTTGGTGGTTTGGCCATCACTTATAAAGTCAATACTTCCACGGAAATCCATATCACTCTTTGCATGTCCACACTTATCCATTGATTCTACTAAAGATTTGTGTGATTGTCAAGTATGGGAACTCGATCTGGTAGCCTTCCAAATTTTTGTCAAATCCCCAAATGGAAAATCAATATTATTTTGGTTTCAGGCCACAAATCACATCAAAAAATTAAAGAACAATATCGTGCACACTCTGGGTATCCCACTACTTGTACAAAGTCTAATCCGCGGATGAAAATCAATGCAAGAAGTTGTGATGTTACAAGATTATAACATCCTCCCGTTATCCACCATCATATTAAACTTGAGGATCTGGGAGGATCACCTTGACCAATAAATTCAAAGGGCACAAGGGTAGTATCCAGATCTAGTATTCCTAAAGGAACATAATCAAATAAAGGGCAAGTAAATGGAGTCTTTTCTTTCGTATATATCCTTAAAGGAAGATGTGTTGCCTCAACAACACCAGATCAGAAACACAATATACGCAACCCCTACATAGTGGAACAACATAATCAAATCCCAGTATTGACTGTAAATCTACCATAAACA
The DNA here is from genome assembly GCA_000404065.3 of Pinus taeda. Taxonomy (NCBI): domain Eukaryota; kingdom Viridiplantae; phylum Streptophyta; class Pinopsida; order Pinales; family Pinaceae; genus Pinus; species Pinus taeda. Next base: position 15,308 of record APFE030100754.1, read on the forward strand.
AATTATTTTTTCATAACATATGAATCTCAAGAAGTACTATACAGATTCAACACTTTTTGGCTAAAACCAACGGATCTCTTCCATTGGATATTCACAAATTGGACAATAAATTGTAAGATTCAGCTTTGCTCCAGGGGATTTTTCATAGTAAAATTTGTATCATGAGAGGGTTGTGAATATATAATGCAAGAGGGTCCATGGTTTTGGGGCCTTGCAGGAACTTTTGTCACCCCTTGGTTCCCATATTTCGACGCTAATATAATTGTAGTATCTCGAATGTTGGTTTGGGTTAGATTGCATAATCTATCTGTAGATATATGGCTCCATAAAGTGATAGAAACCATTGGGAACATATTAGGGTGATAAATAAATAAATATACACAAATATTTGAGGAACAAATCTACACAATCGCCAAAATTTCTTTGGAGGTAGACCTCAACAAAGGATTTTAGGACCATATTCTCTTGACACACAACAAGCAGTGCTCGACACAATTCCTAGATTTTGAGAACACAACATATAGATGTCGAATAAGCCAACAAATGAGACATCCACATAATTCATGTCCTGAGGCCAAGAAAACACCCAGAGGAAGAAGTAAACAAGAAAGAAACTCAAGGGATGAAAATTGCTACAAAATTTGCCTCACAAAGAAAAGAATGATGAAGAAATGGATCCTCCTACGAATGAAGAAGCCCAAAATACACAAGAAAACATAGAAAAGGGGAGCGTTAATCATGAAGTTTCAGGAACTCCAACACACGCATCGAGGCATGAGATGATCACTGTAGCAATAGAGGCGGGCGATTCAAAATATCATTGTGTATCTGAAAGTTCAGTTTTAGAGAATCAAAATCTAAGAACGAATGAAGGGACCCAACTAGATCTTGTAATGGCCACTCCTTAACAGGCAGAATGGAAAAAGGTTAAAAAGAGGAAATGGAGAAAAGGGTGAGATGTTTACCACCACTTGGAGTTGTATTTTTGGTCTTTGTGATCACCAATTTCGATTGGCACAATTGAATGCATTATCACTATCTACAACATGTAATTTTTCTTTCATTAATAAAATTACAAATTTTCCCGAGGAAATAAATTATATTATTTATAAATAATTATAAAAGAATATGATTTTCAAATACACATTGAATAGTATAGTGGTTGCTACAAAGAAAAATCTTTGTCATTCATGATGTCATGGTCAATTACCAAAATAAGTGATTTTTTTTTAAATTTACCATGGATAAGTTAATGCAAGCATTCAATTCATTTGAAGTGTATCTCTTGCATTGGATACTATGCATGCTTAAAATCATGATAGAAGTTATTTGTATCAAGTTTATAGATAATTTGTTTAGTGACCTTCCATATGGTATATTATAATGAAAGTTTTTTCTATGTTCTAGAATTCATAGATATATAAACACAAACAAGTGCAATGACAAACAAGTAAATACATTCTATAAAATAAAATCACAAACATTAAAACCTTATCATCATGAAACGTCCATTTGTATCTAATCATAAATATATGTTAAATAAAAATACTTATAAAATAATTTTATTCTTATATATGCATTGAATAATGATACTTATAAACAAAAAAAAACCATGGTCATTTGCAAAAATAAATGAAATTTTGTTAAACTAAATGCTAATTTGAACATATATAGTTTAATACACTTTCAATTAATTGGAAGTGTAATTCTTAGATATTATATTTTATGTGTGTAAAATCATCATAGATGTGACTTGTATCAAGTCAATAGTCAATTTGGGTGATGACCATCCATACGACATATTCTAATGAAAGTATTTCTCGTGTTCTAAAGTTTATAGACAAACAAGGGCATACAAAAACAAAAACATTCATTAGATAAAATAAAAACACAAACATTTAAAATTCTATCATCATAAATATTCTATCTAATTATGAGAAATGATTAATTAGAAAGAAATTCAAATTTATTCATGATGTTGTTGTCATCTGCAAAAAAAACAATATTTTATTAAATTAAGCTACAAGTTAAAGATCAATGCTTTAGTATACAAATTCTACACATTGGCAAAGTACTTATTTTATATGATTACATATGTGTAAAAAAATTATACACATACAAACACAATAAACAACCAACGGAAAACAAGACCACAAAAAAAGGTACATAGCATAGACTAAAGCCACATACATTTAAAATTCTATGATCATAAAACATCAATTTGTAAATTAATTTTTAAATTCTATGTTTATTTTGTTTGTATTTTATCATCATGACGAGAGACTTTTGATATATTTTTAAACTATCATTGAATGATCATGGTTTCAAAAAATATCATTGTCATGGTCACTTGTGATGTTGTAATTATTTGTATTGTTGAAAAGTATATATTGATTAAAACCAATCATGAAAACATGTTATTTTCAAACTTACAAAAAATGGTGATGATGCTTATGAAGAAAATTCACAACCATAAATTTTTGTCATATTATAACAAGTTATAAACTCCACCCATTCTGTTCATTCATTATTAATATCAGTTTATTTAAACAAACTAATAAATTTATAAACTTCTTGTTAAGCTGGAAATGTTTTTATATTAAAATTTTAAGTTCATTACAATTTCCAATCTTTTTATATTAAATTAAATTTTAAGTTAATTACAATAAAAATTTAGAAATTTTTGAATGAACGGTTTATATTTATATATGAGGTTTTCTTTAAAATATTAATATTTGTAACGTGAGGGAGGAGGAGAATGGAGAGCGCGGAAAAAATGTTCGCCAGGGTTTTAAGCTGCTGCAAAGTTGAATTCGCTGCAATCGAGCTTATGCTTGTTTCTGTTGATCAAAGGAATCCACACAGTGGGGTATTGTTGTTGCGATGAACATCAAAGGAGGACCGAAGTTCTATGGGAACTACACTGGAAGGGATTCATGTGATCCAAAGTTGTTGGAAATATATGATCTGTGTAGAGAATGGGGACTCGACTCATGTGTTTTTATTCCTGGTGGTATCCTTTTCATGCAGGATCTTTTATGCATTCTCCCAAATCCACTATTTTTATTTCGATTTCTTTCATATTTCGACATGGATGACAGTGGAATGGAGATGATCGGTAGAGCTCTGCTAGGGTCTGGAGCCAACTGGTCAATTGCATCGATTAGCCCTGCAGCGGATCCAGTCCCAGCTATGCCCGTGACGTATGAAGGTTACATGGACGCCGGAGAAAAGCCCGTGAAGGTGTCGAACGGGAATCCCAAACGGATGAAGCTAACAATGCCCTCATTTATAGAGGATCTATGTAGCCATCATGGCTCTAAAGGTGTATTGCACTTCGTGCCCATATGCCGTGGTCGTGCCTGAGGCCCTATAGAAAGATGAGGCACCAAATATTGGTGCGAAACCTGCGTCTTCAAAGGCGGTTCCCCTCAATGCCAAGGATCCAGCTATAGCCACTAAGACTGCTGCTCCGAAGGCCGTGATGAATTCTATCCCCATGAACGTCTGCGGGGTCGCAAAGAAAGCCAAAAAGGAGTCTGGCTACAGGGAACAGGGAAATAAAGACGAAAAGGAGTCTGGCTACAGGGAAAAGGAGTCTGGCTACAGGGAACAGGGAAATAGTTTCCTGAAGGAGACCACATAGGTCCCATTGCATTATGGCGCACCTGAGGCTGCTTGGTCATGCTACCTCTAAACAGAATTAGAACGCTCATCACTGGTAAATATTTTCTTATAATTTTTTTATTAAAACCCCTTCGGAGATGTCATTATTGATCTGGGTTCATTCAATAAAATGTGTGATGCATTTTAAGAATCTTATCTCAAATCATTTTGGATATCTAGTTGGATTACAATATCTAAGTTTTGGGGGCAAAGCTCTCCAAGATCCCAAACCTCTCACATAATACATTATTTTTCTTGTGTCTACTATAATACTCAATTTGAGGTTGAGAGGTGGCGCAACATATTACAACAAGACAAATCATTCAAGAGGAGGCTTTCACAGCAATTCAACCAAAAACAAATAAATACATTAAAAGCACAAAAAATGACTTTATTTCAAAAACATCCTCCAAGAGAAAAATTCACCTTCAGCCACAACAAAGCAAGCCGAAACTAAACCATGTACATATATTTTGGAGAAATTGAATCACATCCTAAAATTAAATAGAGAGATACCAGAAACAAATGATCATTGTAATATTTTGGGAAAACAAGCTATTATCTGTAGATATCACTGTTTATGGACAAAACGCACTGAGCTCTTTCACTGGATTTTCGCAAACTGCAGTGCTCACTATGATATTCACCTCTGTTCTAAGGGGTTTTTCATTGTAAATTTCCCATCAACAAAGGCTGGAGACATCATATTATAGAAAGGGCCATGGTTCTGGGGATCCATGGGTCTTTTCATCACGCCATGGTTTCTGGAATTTGATGCAAATACTATCATTGTATCTAGGATGCCAGTTTGGGTTCATCTGCAAAAGCTCCCGTTACATCTATGGAACCAGCCAAACCTTGCAGGCATCAGCGTTACATCTATGGAACCAACCAAACCTTGCAGGCATCAGCAACACCATCGGGCGACACATTAGAATCGACACACAAAGACTAGAGAAAAGAATTTTTACATTCGCACGAATATGTGTAGAAGTAGATCTCAACAAAGGTTTGTCAACCACATTCAACTGAAGCACAAACAGTGGTGTTGGACACATATACTTGATTATAGAAATACAACATTTAGATGTGGAAACTATAGGAAAACAGGACACCTACAAAATAAGTGCCTGGAGCCAAAAAAAACACCCGTGGAAAGAAGAAAACAGGAAACAGGACAAGGGATGGCAATTTTCACCGCCAAGCTCTCATGAGGAGGAGGAAGCTGGTGTGGAACATCCCATACCAATGAGGAAAATCATATGAACAAGGAATCAGAATCACATGAATTACATCCACAATCTACATGAATTACATCCACAATCTTCGATGGACTCATAGCTAGTAAATATACCAGACACAATGGATACCCCTGGATCCAAATGACTACATACATTAGACAATTCTGATTCTGATAAAAAAAAACCCTCGACCTGAGGATGATACCTCACTTGAACTTACATCTTCGATGCTGATTCAAGGGGAGTGGTGCAAGGTGAAAAAGAAGAAAAGGAGAAAAACATGATTTTTCTCCCCATATGTACATTATTTTTTGCAATTTTTCATGAGCTATTTGTTTTAATTAATAAAATTAGGATATTTCTCCTAGAAAAAAAAACAATCTTTGCAATGTTAAATAATATATAATAAAATAATATAACCTTCAACAAAATCCATTTGAAATACATTTATAATAATTTTAAAATTAGTTATTTTTACTAAATTAAAATTTAAAAAAAACGTTTACAATAATGGGAAATTATTTCTTAAAAATTAAATAAAACTTTTAAAAGAAATCAAATACTAGAAATATATATATGAGAGTTAAAAAAATGAAAATCTATATATATATTTTCTATCTACAAAACTGGCAATAATTTATCGAACATTTTATACAACCTTACAAATAATGATTAAATAGATGATAATATAAATTCATGTTGCCAACAGAAACAAAAAGATAAAACACATACATAATTAGATGTTAAAACGAATTCATGTTGCCAATAATTAGATGTTAAAACGAATTCATGTTGCCAAAATAACTAACAAAGTGATATAGAGAGACAACTAAATATTAAAATGAATTCACGTTACCAACCACGACCAACACGGTGAGGTGCTGGACTTTGACAAAAGTGTAAATAAATGTTTACATATATCCTCTCGATTTTTACTTATAGGTAAATAAATGTTTACTCTATTCAACGCTCTCCCAACAGATAGAGTCAAAACAACAAAATCATTATCTTATCTTTTTCCCGATGAATGGAGTCAGGACCACAACGGATGGCTTTTTCTGAATTCGTTACGGAAATTAAAACGAAGGAACTGGAATTTTCCATTTTCAACTTCGTGCCATTGGTTATTATTGGCAGATAGTCTACTAATAAAATAATCATTTTATTAGTCATTTTCATTGAAGTTATATGGATTAATAATTCTTTTTATTGGTAATTAAAAAATAATTAATTTATATTTTATTTTTAAATATTTTTAGGTTGGATAATTTGAATGATAAATATATCAATAAAATATTTATTTCAAAGTTTGAGATAACTTAATTTTTTCAATATTTTTAAGAGTCTTGCAAAATACTAGGAGTATCAAAAATCTAGCTACTAAATAGCTAAGGGTTTTTTAAGTACAACCAGTTAGTTATTGGATTAAAACAGTGAGCGCAATCATAAGGAAACACGCATTAGTCATTAGTTACCAATAATATTTTGATCAATAAAAATATATATTAATATATGTATCCTTAAATTCACTAATTATAATGAATTTATTATTAGATATTTCTATATATTGAACTATATATTAACCCCCACAAAATTGTTCCCTTTATTTAATGTAACCTTTGACATTTCTGACAACTATAATATCTGATACAATATGTGCCCCTTAACCTAAAACCATTATGAATGTCAAAAGACTAATATGACCCATAATAGCTAATTTACTATGATCACTCATAGTCATAGATAATTACAAACCCTTCCATAATGCAACCTCTAACCACTATTACTATTAAAAAAGAATGACACTTGATAATTATTAAGGGACTCACTTTAAAATTAATTAAACCATAGTGCACTATGAGCTTTAAAACACAATGAATTCTAGAAACTATGACCCCTAGTACACTTCACGATCTTGACATTATAATTCTTGAAATTTTACAACACGCATCAATTTTAATATCTAACACATTAACTATAGCATTAAAATGATAGATTTTATGTACTTAAAGTGGCATAACATAGTGATAAAGTTGAATGAAGTGCAACTCCAAATGCAATCACATAAGAAAGGAATATAGTAAATGTTGTGTATTTTGGAGATGATATTTTGATTATCTATATTAACCTAAAAATCACTTTTCTTGAGACAACATATGGTAATGGTCTTGATTATTGATACTGACCCAAAACGCACTTTTAGTTATATGTATTTCAAAATTATAAAATTTCAAAATTGTGTATTTTTATATGGTTTTTTCCTATTTCCACTATTTATTTTTTGTAAGTTGAGGAGTTGCCATTTTCTATTATCAAAAACGAAACTATTACACATCTAAGGTGGTCTCAACCCGCTCCGCGGGGAAACCGGGTTTATTGACCACCTATAGTTTTTGACTACTGACCAAAAATAAAAGGTTTTCAATCTGTCTTTCCAAGATTTATAAACATTAGCCTTGTAACTATTACTACTGGCATATAACTGCAAGTAAATATGATCATAAACCCTATACATAGCTAAAAAAAAAACTAAGATTTGCATTTCTAACTACTTCAAGAAACATGCCTTTCTTCATTGTTCTCCAACGACCTCTTGCAACTCCTTCTCCTTCTTGACCACCAAGCCATTCGCCTCAAGCTGCTGTTGTAGATCCTCCAGCCTCTTGTCTTGCATGAGCAGGGTGATTAAGATATTCTTCAGCTCTTTCTTCATGTTTGGAATTCCCTGCGACAATTCAGCCATTTCCACAGTGATCTGCTCCATGGCTTTGGTCATGAGTCTTTTCATGACCCAATATAGGTGCAACGACTGCTTATACAGTGTCATTCAACCTCGTGTGTGCCCTGGATCTGGCATGGGATGCATCCAGTCCTCCATCTCTTCGTCAGACTGTGCCTGGATGGCCTCTTCCTCCCAGTGCTCAATTATCCTCCTAATTTTTTGGTTAGTCCTCTCGTTGTATTCTCTCTCTGCTGTTCTAACCCTTGTCTCTATAGTCTGCCTACCCTGTCTTCCTTCGACGCCCATTCCGGTCTCCGCATCTTCCTCAGTGCCTGCTCGACAGCAGCGGCCCCTTCTGTTGCGCCCTTCTACTATTCCTTGTTTTCACTGGCCTCCCCTACCTCAACGACCTATCCCTTCCTCTGTGTGCCTCTTCCTTCCTCAACTCCCGTCCTCTGCCTTCCTTCGTTTTCCTCCCGGTCTCATTTCGCAACTCTGTTTCCTGTTATTTTCTTGTTTCGGCCGCTGTTATTCATTTCCTGCGCAGCCATCTCCTGGTCATCTGCAGTATCTTCACTCTCGCCCTCAGAAAATTCATAGAAAGGAATATAGCAATACTCGGGTCCCTCCTCCACTTTTAGTTTGCCCTTCGCATCAGGGTCTCCTCGTCCGTGGTCTCCATCCCCTCCCGTGCTTCTCATCCATCTCCCTGCTGCCCTACTCCCCTCTGCTTCGATGCTTTCTTCGCTTCCTTGCTTTGACCTGCGCATCCCTACTTTTTCTTCTCGGCTCCCTGAACTTCCTGCTCTCCTCGCTATATTGCTCCGCTTAATTTCGCTCTTTCCTGTTTCACTGCTAGCCTTTTCTCTCGTCCCGCTCCGCCACCTTTCCTTCCTGCTATCTCCCCCCTGCATGCCTTTAAATTCTAATTCCATGTCCGCTCTACTGTCCCATACCCCCATGCAATCATACCTCGGTCTTGCGCCTGACGACCTGTCAGCTCCACCGTCATTTTCCTGTACCCGGATGTCCTTTCGTCCTGATTGAGGATCCTTCTCACCGATCCATTTACCTGTAAACATCATGTTTTTAAACTGACTTGCGATCACCTGCCTTACCCACCGTCGTTTCTTACTTGCTCTCCCTTCCACGTTGCTCAACCCGATCGGGTTTTATTTCCACTATTCAATGCAATACGAATAATAAATATTCATTATTGGGTTCTTATTTGTTCATGTTTATATTATTTTGTTAAATACATGTATTGTTAAATTAAGTTTTTGATATCTCAATTTTTTTTTTCTTATTTCTAAATTTTTCCTAATGAGAGAGAGTCGTTTTTCATGAATAGGTAGAGTCTCTAACATTAAATTCACTATTCTACCATAGATTATTCAAATTATCATGACGACAAAAATATACAACTAAGGAAAACACATTGGTGACATGCTGAATATGAACCGGTATGAATGTGAAAATTTTAATAAGTCCATTTGGTTCCCTTCTTTTGTAATTTGGATAGAAATGAAGCAAACTTCACTAGTTACTCCTCCAGAAATATTTAAAAAACTTCCAATAGATGGAGAGTACCTCAACACATACAAAAAATGTTTCCTCCCTCATCGCAGATTCAATTGTCGCTACAAGTAATTGAAGTTTGGTATGTTGACTCTTTAGATGTAGACTAGAAAGATATTCTGTATCAACCTACAATTGCCCAAATGTATATATGATTAGTTAATAATCTAACATAATACAATTCCACCACAAGCTCAAGAAAAACAAGGGGATATACTTTTAATCCTTCTAGATTCTGAACAAGAAGAAGAAAGTGAAGCATAGTTAGACACAACCATTTAAATTTGACCTCATAGTACCTGCGGCATAATATCATAAGAATATTGCAAGCGAAGACTCACGGAGTTGGAAAAAAGCAGGGACATAAACATATACAATAAATTGGAATGAAATCTTTCTAGGTATTCAACTAGAATACCCACAATAACAATAGAATCTACACTCAATCGCATGAAATATTTTTGAGGATACCTTATATAGGGTAGAAAAGAAAAGAAGCTTAGAGAATTAGAACAATTTCTAGAATAACCTATTGGGCCTGACGTCTTGTAGTTTCTTGGACATGGAAAATATGTATTCATTGAAGGATGACTATAGAAAATGATGGTAGTTCAACAAACACAGGAACATAAAAAATCGACTCTAGACAAGCTCAACATAGAAGGAAGCTCATCATAGGCAGAGGATGAAGGATAGTCGACTAAACACAACAGGAATAAAAATATCTTCAATATCGACTTGACTTTTGATTCACCCCATGTTACTACGATAACAATTATAGAAGAAAATGATGATCAAGATAAAACTCGATCCAAGCAAACTGATAGTGACAAAGTTTCATCCAAGCATTCTAGGTTTGATGATATATTAACTTGGATAGTAACAATATTAAGCTATAAAGAGAAAAACATGAAATGTGGATTTGGTTGGAATGTTATAACTAGGAAGTAGAACAACAAAATATAAACATTCCAATAACAATTAACGATCCACCTTTTGCAGTCCAACAATTAGTACATAAGACGGTAATTATGCTAATCGTCATAGTTATAAGTTAATTCTTAGGTTTATGGAATATATTTAAACCCCATGGAATATGTTTGAACATTCATAGTAACATTGACATATTTCACTGCTAAAATTTTCCACTAAGATTTTTTGTTGCTCTTGAAATATGCATGCAAGTTTATTTATTTTTATAAATAACCAAAATATAATTTGTAATAAAATTATAATATAGTTAATTTATATTGTTTTTTAAGCTATGAAATGTGATAGGAATAATAGGATACCCATTTTGATGGTTATCATGGGCTGAATTTTATTTTCACTTCCATTCATTTGATTTATATGGCTTCCCTTGTTTGTCTTAATTTTATGTTAATATTTTCTTTTAACTTCAATTGGAAATAAATTACAAATTACAAAATAGATATTCCTATAATTATGCTCAATAGTAATAATAAATCTTCCATAGTTATAATTTAATTATTAGGCTGATCGTAGATATTTAAACCCCATGGAACATGTTGGAGTATTCATTGTAATATTACATATCAATGATAAGATTTCTACCAAAATTAGGTATACTCTATTAATTATATTATCTCAAATTAATTAATTTAAGAAAATGGCATATCAGCACATCATATTGGGAATGTGGTATTTCTAAACCATGATAATGTAAGAAGACATGTTTCCAATTAAAGGATTTCCATAAAAATAGTGAGGTGAAACTACATGGATA
>APFE030100756.1:1532-12062 GCA_000404065.3 Pinus taeda
GGTCCAATGCTACCACCTGTGTGAATTGGCCTCATCACACAACCATCAAACTCAAAAGTAACTGCACAATCTCCAAGGAATGAATTCCTTCTGCATGCAAGAGATATCCTCTATGGAATATTCCTACAACTGATAGTACACTGTCCCATCACTTGATCTCAACTAGGTCTCTGATTGAACTGACATGCATGAGTTATTTATGAGAAAATATTCAATTATCTGAAGTGCAGCAGCTACATGCATGCATGCATTAACTAACTGAACTTACAATCATTTCCACAAACTGTTGGAACTAATCTAACTGGACTTAACTCAGATAACTACGCTAACTAATTACAACTCAAAGTACAACTCATCCTGATCTCCTTTAATCAAGGGATAACTTCCTCAATCAATGGAGAAATTGTTGCATGTCTTCACATAGACTTCATGTTTGATTTCCTACAACTAATTAACGCAAGATGAATTAATTAATTATTTTACAAACAGATGCTAAGATCAAATTCGAATTTTACTTCTCAATTTTAGTTCAGGGACTAACTAAAATTGGAAGGTATCCCGAAATGCTATTTATAGCGGTGCTATTTTTAGCACTTCTATTTTTAGCATTTCTTGTTGCTATTTTCAACAGAAAGTGTCAGGTTAGATGAAGAATTGAAGGTTGAAGTTTCCTTTGTAGAAACAAGTTATGAAGTAATTGGAACTACTCAAGAAGCAGTGCATGATCTAGCAGCAACTGATGATAAAGAAGAGGATAAAGTGATTCAAGAGTTTTTGATGAGAATATCCACTGACTGCATAATAGTGTAAGATAATCTCAATGAAGTCGAAGAGTAAAAGAAGGAAGATGAAGAGGAGAAAGCTTTCACTACAGATCATAATGAAGGTGTTTTGAACCATGTTTTTTAATATGTAGGTGTTCAAAATAGTATGGAAGATGAAGTTCAAAACAAAGTTATTGATAAGTTTGATGCATGTTTGAAGCTCATTGAAGAATGGATTGAGAAGCCAATTGAATAAATTGATGATAGTCTTAAAGAAGCAACTAGAATAAAAGAATTAAATTAAATTATGAATGAGAAAAAGGAGAGTGATTATGATTTTACATGTAATCCTAATGATGATCTTGAGTGTGTGGATTATAGGAAAAAAACAACAGTACCTAAATATGAAAGTGAAAAGAAAAACATGGAAATTTGTGGAGAAGAAGAAGAAAATATTGAAAAAAAATGAAGTGCGAGAACTAAAAAGAAGTTCACATTTTGAAGATGAATATTTGTGGTAATAGTCCACAAGTGAACGAATTGCTAAAGAGGAATCTATAGAAAAAGAAAACTCAGAACAAATACAAGAGAAGTCAGAGATAAGCTTCAGCAACAACAAGTGAAGAAATATAGAGCCTACAACAAGAAAACACAACAAAAATGAAGCAATTTTGAGGGTATAGAATTTGGAAGAAAAGGAAATGGAAACAAAAATTGTAAAAGTTTTCAGTCATTGTAAGCCTAGCTGAGAATTAGATCAACATGCATGTTTAAGTGATGATTGAGTCAATTTTTATTGTAACCCTAACATTCATAGTTGTGTCATCATTGAGTTATGTTGAGTCATACCATCATAATTAAGGGGTAGTGGTGGAAATAGTAAATTACTCTTGTATGCATGCAATGCATAGAGAGTTAATGTGAGTTAGTTTGAGTTTAGTCTATATTTGGAAAAGTCTAATTTAGTGAGAGTTTTCATGAGCAAGTTAGTTGTAGTTTAGAAAAGTATAGATAGAAATAATATGATTCTGTATCTAGTAAGTGAGGAATTTATATACCTGTGGTTGGGTCATTGTGATAAATATGAGGCTAGAAGAGCCAAGAGTCATTGTGATAGCTATGAGGAATTTTATTGTTTAGCTTGAAATTTTTGTGTTTCTTCCTCCCGTTCCTTTTCATCGATGTTTAATGAAACTTTGAATAAAGTGTTTAATGAAACTTTAGAAAGAATAAATGGCTTTTCACTCAAAGAATATTGGTAAGGTAAATGACCTTGTAATTTTTTACCTCAATTTAAAGTAAATGGTCTATAGCTCATTTCATGAAGTCATTATATTATTTTATTTCAGTTCTAGTTTTAAAGGATTAGCAACCTAATGTTGGAATATAGGAGTAAAAATTGCACTAATATATAAAAGGAGTAAAAAATATAGTGTTTTCATATATACGTGGCTAGGAAATAACATAGAATAAATCACACCTATTGAAAAGAAGCTGAGTGGGACCCTCTGGAAACAGTAAAATTTTGAGAACAAACCTGATGGAGCCATTTCAAAGGAAAAATACTTTTCATGAACCAACAATTAACGATGCTTCACAAATGTTGTGTATGAATGGACCAAAACCAGAAAATAAATAAATTAGTATTATTGTTAGATCTAAGACTTTTGTGATCCATAACGTAGAGAACAATCTTTCGAATTAATCACATTGTAAAGATTGGGTCTTTTGATAAAACGTTTTGAACCAATTAATGTGGTTCATCCTCAGGACAAGGTGAGAAACCAAACGATATGAGAGAATAAATAGTAGAGATGCATCATGGTTCAGGGTAAGCCGTTCAAATTAGTACTCATAGTTTCCATACTTCATGCTTGGATTTAGTGCCTTAGTAGAATTTGAGTGCAGAGAAATCCTAATATTGCTAGTCATTTATCAGTGGAAAGATATATCTTAATCTTAACGAGTTTGATTGGGAATAGTTCTCAATGGTCAAGGAAATGGCCTGATCTGATATTGGAACTGGGGATGTAGGCAATGTTTCAACCAACCTTTTGAAAAATGTTGTTCAACCAGTGAAAATGATAATTTCTTTGCCTCAATATTCAAGGGAAATGGAAGTCGAAGTTCAACCTCTGAACAATCTAACACATGATATAAATGTGGAGCCCACTTAAGTAAAAATGAACCCTAAAATTATAGTGAAGGCTTGGATGGATAAGGCAAGCGATGCTATAGAAATTTCAGGATCTATTTGAGGTGATTATGAGGAACACAAAAATTGTCTCTTTCCTAACTTTGTTTGCCACTACATAATCAGTAGACATATCAGAGATTGGAAAGTGAATGTTTCTCAAATTCACTCACAAAGGCAATTTAATTTTCCTCCAAGCGGGGAATTCAGGGACCCGACTCCATGCACCCAGGTACTATTTCAAAGCCCCCAATTTGGTTTTTTTGCAAACATAAAGAGATATGCACATACAGAGATAGTCGAGAGAAGGTTAACCGATGAACATAAAATTATTCAAAGAATTGGTATACATGACATGGGTGGGGCCAAAAGGTGAGGAATTCTTTTCAGCACATCATTAAGGTAATGGTCTCCAAAAACCATATCTCATATCTGTAAAAGTGCCTTGTTGATAGATTAAGCTTAAGGCTTCCACATGAATTGAATTTTGAAGCACAAAAATTTATGTTGTGCTCTTATTTAAAGGATAAAAAATTCTTTCTACTATTAGTTGTTAGAAAAATTTCGCAGGGGTAGAGGAGAGGAGTCTGGCTCAAAAATCAGTTTCAGCAAGGTGAATCTCCAATTACGGCAAGAAAATTGTAGTTGGCTAAAAGCTTCATAAAAACAGAAGAAATAACTCTTAACAAAACATAGTAAAAACAAAATGGTTGCAGTAAAGCTAGCCGTGAAAGTTTAAAACCACATCACAACTAACCACACTTTAGATTATATGTCAAAACATAGGGAAATACATTTGCATGATAAATTGAAGGTTGTTGCTCCAAGTAAAACACAAACGACTTATGTTTCACCAGGGGGTTGCGGAGTAACACACAGTAAAACATAGTAAATGTTGTTTTCACATGCCCACCAATATTTTCTCCACAATTTTCTCCTCACTACCTCACAAACTTTCACCCTCTCTCTCGCTCAACTTCAAAATGACTTTTACATTAATATTTATCCAAAAACATACATTTGATTGATTAATACATGATAGAGAAAATATTTAAGACACGGGATGGACGATTATACAAAATGAGGGATTTCTGACCTTGCAGAGGTTGCGGACTGCAACTAAGAGTTACACAGTAAATGTTTCACCCATTCATATTTACCAATCCTCCTTGCACCACTTCTAAGCATCATGTTCACGTTAGGATCCTCCTCGCGTGGTTCAGCCTTCATCATTTGGACGTTCTGAGTAGGAGTAGCCTGAAGCACCCCTTTTTCCCGCATTTGTGCAATTAGTGTGGGGCAATCTACTGCTTCATGATCAAATTGGTAACAGTACGGGCAATATGTTCTGGTTGGGTCCGTGCAATCACGCGTGTAGTTCCTAGGTCCTCCACAATTATAGCAGATTAATTGTCCCCACCCTCGTCCGGGTTCCATTCCTCCTCGTCCCCGTCTGCGTCCCTGGAATCCGCCCAGCGCTATTGCTGCAGCTGGGTCCTGATCCTGTAAGCAGGTGTTTGATCCATTAGCAACTCATAACTTCAGCAATTTCATTCGTCATGGCCCATCGATCTACAAAAATTGCAAAATAGCTATTGAGGGGGTTGTATAAGTTTCTGCAATAGATGACAGTTGTCTTTGGTGTGCTTTCCTCCCACCTAGCAGATCACACACCAGAGTGTGGGCGTCGTTCTTGGCCCCACTTGTGCCTCTGGTCACAATGGTATTGGTCCCCCTCCTGCTAAATAGTTCGCAAATATTGGACAATGATCCTTATCATGGCCCTGGCCTTTACATTTTATGCACCACACCTCTATGCGTGCCTCTGACCGGGGCGCCTTATCTTGTTTCAAACTTTGCATCTCTAAGCATAGGTTTTGTAGTTGCGCATGGATTTGCTGAACTCCCAACCCTAGATCCTGTATTGGAGTTTCATGCAACCTCATCGTTGTCTCTAATGCTTTAGCTTGGGTTGAGATCTTTTGCTGTGACAGCACCGTCCTCAGATGTGGTGTCAAAGACGCCACAAACCACGCGCAGTGCTCCGCATCTGTCAGCGTCATGTTAGCCTCGTGGATTGTACTCTTCAATCTCTGATCCAGATTCCACGGGGTTTCACCAGGTAACATCACGATCTCCTTGAACCCGATGATCGACTATGTCTCTAATTTTGGCCGGCTAAATTCTTTGTTCAATGCATCCTAGATCACCGCTATTCCCACATTCGGGTGATTGCTGGAGTACTTTATATACCACGTCAACGCGCAATCCTGCAGCGCGCTTACCAGAGTGGCCTTTTTTATGTTATCATCCATAACACCTTAGGCTTCCCATACAGCCTTTACCACGAACCAAAACTGATATGGTTCCTCATTTCCTACGCCTCTAAATACCGGCAACTTGATCGCATTCACCATTCCAACCCTCGGTGGTGGCGGAGGTGGGGTAGGTGAAGTAGGTGATGGCATGGATGGCGGTGGTATCAGTGGAATGCGTTTCTTTATCAATCATATTGCGCTTCTCAGAGAGAACCATGCGAGCTCCTCCTCGCTTTCTCACGACAGTGAAATCAGAGGACTGTTTTCTAGTCCTTCATTCCCTCGGTAGCCTCTTCCGCTCCTCGTGACCCCATACATCAATGGATGCGCATAAGCTGTTTTTCACATAACAACATTTTAATCCAAGTATTCAATGATTTGATGTACTTGCCCTGCGGTCCTTGGAGAAAGTGCCTTTCTACTTCTCTATAACTCACAGTTGTGTCTATCGCAACTTCGGTGATAAAACTTCCTATTATTCGATCCAACCAGTGATCTACTGCCCGTGCGATTTTATCTTCAGATGCTTCCAACCTGCGCACCAACTCTGGAGTCCACACAATGGGCTGATCTAGTCTACACCTTCCCTGACTGTCAGCTAACCTCGCAATCCACTCATACAGTTTTGTCGAGAAGGATGTGAAAAAATCTCGTGGATCTCTGTGTATATGTAGCGATCGAGTCACCTTTCCTTAGATATCCGCAGATTTCTATTTTCCTGTACCATGAACTCGTGAAGCTTCTGATCCAACCAATCTTCAAGTTCTTTCTTTATAGGGTTCCAATGTTCCGACATCAGACATCCCTTAAGCAGATCCCAGTCCCAGCAACAGAACCATTTTTTTGCTTGTTGGGGCTTGACCCAGGTTTAGACGTGTTTTAGCCGAACAAATCCCGCACTACCGGCCCTTTTGGCAACAATCTGTAGAGCGCGGACTTAAGTCTCACCCGAGGTAGTATGGGAGGGTGTTGGAACCAGGTTTCCGCACCCTTAGGATGTCTTGATGTGGTCTAGATGGGGTCACAAACCGTTCTGTGCCCGCACGCTACTTTGTACTGCTATCAGGCTTCCGCATAGATCCACGCCTATGTGCTTTGTTATTAACAAGTTTATTATAGATCTGATCTACTTCTTAAGGTCTTTAAGCAAAAATTTAATAGTAACAACCAATGCATGCAATCATAAACATGCATAAATTCAAAATATAAGCAACAGATAGATTCACGATAAAGCACACAATGATTCAGGAATTCTTATCTTTATTTATCTCCTCTTCGGTACAACCAGATCTGCCCTGCGCACTCAGCTGTAGGGGTCCACACACATAGCTGCAGAGCCTCTATCTATCTACCAACACCCTTGACTCGGACTTATAGACACAGAGAGAATATTGCCTTCATAAACCCATAACATTCAAGATCCAAAAACAAAAACTGCCTTCTAACCTTAGAGCCTTGCTCTATTTATACATTCCCATGGTCCACGGACCATGGGCAGGCCAACTCACTTTCTATTTTCTTACATTATTTTCGGGCAGACAACCCTTTGACTTGACTCGTTACAATTCGCGCTCCGCGCACCTCGTGGAGCCTTTACCATACTATTACCCAAAATTGTGGGCTTTGAGGCCCAAAACCATTACGTGGGGCCTCCGCTACCCAACACTCATTAAGTGCTTTAACTCTGTGATGTGTTGCGAAATGGTCTACATTGTACTTCTGCTTAGACTTTATTCCTTCTGCCTGCAAACAAAAAAGCAACCTGCAAAGTACTTCAGACAAGTATGGTTGTTGTTAGAGTGTTTAACGCGGTGGTTGGGATCAATTTTTCTAGCACTCCCCCTTAATCACAACTGTCGCCATTGATAATTCCCAAACAATATTTGAGATAAACAAAATTTTCACGTGCCAATGACTTTGTGAAAATATCAACAAACTGTTCCTGTGACCTGCAGTGTTGCAACACAATTTCATCATTGTTAATTAATTCTCTAATAAAATGATATTTAGCATCAATATGCTTGGTCATCTTGTGAAAGACAAAATTCTTTGGCAATGCAATTCCGGAAGTGTTGTCACAAAAAATAGTTGTCGTTCCCTCTTGGTCGTGGCAAAGATCTCTCAATATCCTTCTTATCCAAACTGCTTGACACACTATTGTTGTTGCGACGACATATTCAACTTCTGTTGTTGACAATAAAACTATTGGTTGCTTCTTGGAGGCCCATGAAATGGCACCAGAACCCAAATGAAAAACATATCCTGGCGTGCTCTTTCTATCTTCGACACTTCCTGCCCAATCACTATCAATGTAACCAACCAACCTGAAATCATCTTTTGCAGCGTACAAAACACCATATTGCCATTGACATACCTTAGAATCCTTTTCACTTCTTGCCAATGTGTTTCCTTGGGTGTCTCCATGAACCTCGACACCGAGCTCACTACGTACGTTGTATTCGTCCTAGTGGAAGTCAAATAAATCAAGTTTCCTATCATGCTTTTGCAAATGTCGGATTGACATTGCTGCTACAATCTTCTTTTCTCAACTTCAACGCCATGATAGTTGGAGTTGGTGCGGGCTTGCTATTTTTCACATTAAACCTCTCCAAAATGTCTACTACATACTTGGCTTGAGAAATAAAAATTCCATTTTCTATTTGCTTCACTTCTATGCGCAAAAAATACCTTAACAACCCCAAGTTAGTCATTTCAAATTCACTCTTTATGACTTCTTTGAAATCAGTGATGAGGAAATCATCATTGCCTGTAAAAATCAGATCATCTACATACAAGACAACAATAACAATCTTACCATCACTCTCTTTGATGTAAAGAGTAGGATCACTGTTGCATTTGTCAAAACCATTGTCCAACAAGTACGCATCTATCCTACTATACCATGCACGCAGTTCTTGCTTCAGCCTATAAAGAGCTTTCCTCGACTGATACACTTTGTCTTCTTGGCCTTCTACCTCATAATTAGGTGGTTGCACAACATACACTTCCTCTTTCAGCACTCCATTCAAGAACGCAGGTTTTACGTCCATTTGATACACTTTCCATTTATGTTGCGCAGAAATAACCACAACTATACACACTGTCTCCATCCTTGTGACTAGCACGAACTTCTCTGCATAATCTCTTCCATGCCACTACTTGTATCCTTTGACAATTAGCCTTGCTTTGTGCCTTTCAATCTTACCTTCAACATTACTCTTGGTCTTATAGACCTAACTTTAATGAATTATTTTCCTTGCGGAAGGTTGACTAACTCCCATGTGTCATTCTTTTCTATTGCTTCTATTTCTTCCTCCATTGCCGCAACCCATTTTTCTTTTTTGATTGTGTCCTCAAAATGGATTGGGTCATCTACATGAAAAAACAATGCAAATAAGGAATTCAGACCAGTGCTACTGTCAACTTCATCTTGTTCATAAATATCATTTAAATTTCTAAATTTTGGCCTTCTTGTGCTTGCTGAAGATGGGCTTGACATGTCACTTGGTGTTGGGCTTTGTGGCATGCTTGGAGAAGCACTTGCTTGACTGCGTGATGCTATCCTATTAATTGTCGATGGTGTTCCTTGCTACCTTCTTTGTTGCACTTGAATAGGAGTAGAGGGAGTCATTGTCGAGGAATTGCTTGCTGTTGTCAATTCCTCTTTGTCCTCATGTGGTATCCAAGTTTTCACATTGATTGTCTTCTCTAAACTTCCATCCCATGCTTCTTCTTCTATGAACTGCACATCTCTGATGATTATGAGCTTCTTGGTTGATGGATTGTAGAGCTTGTATTCTTTGGATTCATCACTATATCCAAAAAATATGCATTTCTCCCCCTTATTGTCCAAGTTCTTCCTCAACTCATCCGGGACATGTGCATATGCCACAACCAAAGACTCTCATGTGAGTGATGTTGAGATTTTCTGTTTTAGTCAAATAGGCAAAAAATCTCTGAAGGATGACAACAATAGGGATTCAGTTCCTAGATTAGCTCCAGGTTGTTGGGAGGGATTTAATGCCTCCTATATTTGATGTGAGGGAGTTATGAGGCTGTTAGATTCTCTATGCTATATAACAGGCAATCATTCAGATGATTTGCTAAGAGTGTGTGAGGATTTCTTGATGTAATCTCCAATTTGATTAATATATTCCTGATGCCTATGTTTGGTGGACGTAGCCCAGATTGGTTGGGTGAACCACGTTAAAATCTGTGTCTTATGTGCTTGTTTATTTTTCCTGCTATGTGTTTAATTAAGTTTGTTGTGCACCTGATGCAACAATTGGTATCAGAGCATGTTGGAGGTGGCTGGAGGAGCTGATTGAAGAGCTGCTGCTGCTGATGCGTATTGAAGAGCTGGGCGTATTGAAGAGCTGGTGCGTATCTTTCATCGCTGGGTATGAAAGATTGGTGCTGCCTTTGAAAGATTGATGCTGCGTATTTCTATAAACCTGGTATGTGCTTATGATGTACGCAATGCCAATCAGCAATTGCTATTAATGGTGTATAAGACTTAATGTTTCTTATAATACACTCGGTCACTCTCAACACAGAACCGTAAATTTTAAATTGCACATCGAAAATTTTAAAACAGCGTGGATAGAATATTCCAAAACGGTGAACAACATGGTTTTGTTTTTGGTGCTGCGCGGGCAGATATATTGTAAACAACGTTGATTTATATATTTACAAAGTGCGTGGCAATGGAATTATATTGAAACCTGTGTGGATGTATTATAAAGACAGCATGGCGTATGGCTTTTTTGAAAAATGCGTTGTTATATATATTTTAAACAGCGAGCGTATGAGTATAGCGTGGAAACAGTAATGATTTACAAACAGCGTGTATAGATATAATCCAAAACAGCCTGAATTATATTTCCAACAGCGTATCTATATTGGAACCCGCGTGAATTATGTGGATTCGCTGTGTTTTGTTTTTAAATTTATGCGTTGTGTATGCTTGGAGCAGTAATGCTCAAAACAGGCCAGGAAATTAAAGACTTAAAAGTTGAAATAGTTCCAAAGGGCAGAAAAGAAGAAGTACACAGGCATAGGCAGAAATTTTTTGTGTGAAAGGAAGATATTTTTGTTTCAAAGGCATAGGCAATTTTTTTTTTAAATTGCTGGTTGGATTTTTTTTTTTTTTTGGAGATTACTGTGTTTTTTGCTAATACAAGATGGCCAAAACTCAAAGTGCCCGTTTTGAAATTGAGAAATTTAATGGCAAGAATAATTTTGAGATCTGGAA
>APFE030100756.1:16752-44070 GCA_000404065.3 Pinus taeda
GAGTTATGAGGCTGTTAGATTCTCTATGCTATATAACAGGCAATCATTCGGATGATTTGCTAAGAGTGTGTGAGGATTTCTTGATGTAATCTCCAATTTGATTAATATATTCCTGATGCCTATTTTGGTGGACGTAGCCCAGATTGGTTGGGTGAACCACGTTAAAAGCTGTGTCTTATGTGCTTGTTTATTTTTCCTGCTGTGTGTTTAATTAAGTTTGTTGTGCACCTGATCCAACAAGTGACACTATGCTTTCTTCCAGTCCATGCCTCTTCAAGAACTACATTCTGGACAGTTTTGGTTGGACATATATTCAAGATATATGTTACACAAACGACATCTTCAGCGCAATAATCATTTGGCAAATGCTTTGCCTTCAACATACTCCTTGCCATTTCCATAATGGTCCTATTCTTCCTTTCCGCCACCCCATTTTGCTAAGGTGTATACCTTGTTGTAAATTGCTTGTGAATTCCATGCTCCCTACAAAATTGAAGGAAATCATTTGAGATGTATTCGCCACCTTTGTCAGTCCTTAAGACTCTGATGTATTGTCCACTTTTCTTCTTAACAAGACATTTGTATTGGTGAAAGCGCTCAAACACTTCACTTTTTTGTCTTAGGAGATAGACCCATGTATTCCTTGTGTAGTCATCTATGAAGGTCAATAAATAATGACTGCCACAAATTGATGGTGTTTGCATTGGTCCACATAAATCTGAATGGGCTATCTCCAAAGGTGCATTTTCCCTTACTGACTTTCCTGTTGGAAATGTCTCTCTATGTTGCTTTCCCAAGATACATCCTTCACATAGGCTATCCGGTTTTTCTATGAGTGGTAATCCCTTTACCATGCCTTTCCTATGCAGCAAATTCAAACCTCCAAAGTTGAGATGACCAAATCTCAAGTGCCATAGCCAATTTTTATCTTTAACCTCTGCTTGAAAGTTTACTTGTGTGATAGTTGCATCTTTTCTTCCATCCTCTTGTGAGTTCATTGATAGTTGTGCTTGTGCACCTTCTTCCTTCAAATGATCTGATCTTATTTTTAGGGGAAACATTATATTGTTTGTCACCTGAACTTTTGCAATCAACTGTCTGCTTGGAGGCCTATCCAAAATTGTGCACTCATCATTTTTTAAAAAGACATTGTAGCCATTTTTCATGAGTTATCAATGCTTATGAGGTTATGCTTCAAACCAGGGACGAAGTAAACATCTGAGATGTACTTATTCTCCCCCTTCTTTGCTAGGATATTAACTCTTCCCTTTCCCATGACAGAGACTTTGCTATCAGTCCCTAATGTCACTTCAGATTTCACACTTTCATCTAGGTTGGAAAACATTTCTATGTTCCCTGACATGTGGTTGCTACACCCTGAATCTAGATACATATATCACTTTGTTTTTCTTATGCTACATTACAAGCTAAAAACATGTTATCATGGTTCTGATTTTCCTTTGTAAAATTTACACTTGGTTTGTTACTAATTTCATAATGCTTCTTTCTACATTCATTTGCATAATGAACATACTTCTTACAGTAATGACATTGAACTTGAGATTTATCATACCTATGACCTTGTGCTTGATTTTGTCTTGGGTCTTGACTTGCATTTTGATTGTTGCCCCTTCCACTTGAGCTTGAAGGGCTTCTTCTTCCACCTTTGTGAGGGCTTCTTCCTCTTCCTCTAGCATATGATCTTCCTCTGCCTCGACCTTGACCAAATGAAACTTGTGTCTTGAAGGCATGCTCCAATGAGGAGCTTGTTGCGCTATTTAGTCTATGTTCATGAGAAATCAGTGATGCATGAATCTCATCCACTGAGAACTGCGAGAGATCCTTTGTCTCTTCTATGGCCACAATGATGGAATCAAACCTTGTTGGCAAACTTCTCAAAGCTTTCTCAACCATTATCCTTTCCTCAAGTGTCTCAGCACCAGACCTTCTTTAAGTAACCAGCCCAATTACATGTGTAAAAAACGAGTCTACATTCTCAAACTCTTTCATACTAAGTGTTGCAAAATCTCTCCTTACCTTTTGTAGCTTTGTTGTCTTCACTTTTTCCATGCCTCAGTAGGTTGTCTCGAGGGTGTCCCATGCTTGCTTGGACTTCGTTGCTGCTGCAACCTTTGGAAAAATACTTTCATGAACTGCTTGAAAAATGTAGAAGAGGGATTTTGCATCCTTCTTCCTGTTGTCCCTCAGCAAATCCCTTTTTGCTTGAGACAAAGCATTGTAAGTTGCTGCATCTGCTGGTTCTTGAAAACCATTCTCCACCAAATCCCAAATGTCTTGAGAAGCAAAGAGCGCCTTCATTGTAATAGCCCAATAATCCTAATTTTTTCCGTTAAACTAAGGTATATGAGGATTAGTCAAGCTTGTGCTGGATGTTTCCATTTTTGGGTGAGAAAAAAAAACTTCTACATGATGGTAAATACACTTCAAAATTCTGCCCTCAAAATAAATTTTTAAATTGCTAGTAAAAACACTTGTTTTTATACTAACAGAGTTTAACCCGCTCTGATACCATGTTAGAAAAATTCCACACGGGAAAAGGAGAGGAGTCTGGCTCAGAAATTAGATGTGGCAAGGTGAGTCTCCAGTTGCGGCAAGAAAATCGCAAGAGGTTGCTTCATAAAAACACAGGAAATAACTTTCGACAAAACAAAGTAAAAACAAAATGGTTGTGGTAAAGCTAGTCGTGAAAGTTTAAAACCACATCGCAACTAACCACACTTTATTATATGCCAAAACATAGGGATATACATTCACATGATAAATTGGAGGTTGCTGCTCCAATTAAAACACAAAAGACTTACTATGATTTACATTTCAACAGGGGGTTGTGGAGTAACACACAGTAAAACACAATAAATGTTGTTTTCACGCGCCCACCAATATTTTCTCCACAATTTTCTCCTCACTACCTCACAAAGTTTCACCCTCTCTCTCGATCAACTTCAAAATGACTTTTACATTCATATTTATCCAAAAACATACATTTGACTCATTAATACACAACAGAGAAAATATTAGACTTTCACCCCCTCTCTCTCGCCCAACTTCAAAATGACTTTTACATTCATATTTATCCAAAAACATACATTTGACTCATTAATACATGACAGAGGAAATATTTAAGACGCGGGATGGGTGATTATACAGAATGAGGAATTTCCTAAGCTTGCAAAGGTTGCAAACTGCAACTAAGAGTTGCAAAGTAAATGTTTCACCCATATGTATTTACCAACCCTCATTAAGTGCTTTAACTTGATGATGTGTTGCATAATGGTCTGCACTGTACTTCTGCTCAGAATTTAGTCCTTCCACCTGCAAACAAAATCGCAACCTGCAAAAGTACTTCGGACAAGTATGGTTGTTGTCATAGTGTTTAACCCGGTGGTTGGGATTAATTTTTCCAACATTAGCTAATATGTATGTGGGTTTATAATATGTGGATGAGTGATGAGCTTCAAGACCAAAGAGAAATGACACCATAGATAATTATATAACTGGGAGGTTGCTTTAGATCAAATGAAAATCGTGCCTGAGAAGTTTTATGAGATGCAATTTGGAGTGGACAAAAAGTTATTTCCATGTCTCAAATGGAATTACGATGTTTTACCATATATTTCAAATACTTGTTTTCTATATTTTGCAGTGTACCCTGAAGGTATAGTAATCTCGGTCACACAAGTCATAGAAATGTGGATCTTTGAAGGTCTTGTGAAAGGAAGTAGAGACAACTACTTGCATGACATTAAGCACACTTATATCCAACACCTAAGGGATTGTTGTTTGATCGAGGTGGTGAAGAATGATGAAGTGGAAAGGATTTTCTATGTCAAAATACACGATGTCCTTCATGATCTGGAAATTCGCATCCAACACCTAAGGGATTGTTGTTTGATCGAGGTGGTGAAGAATGATGAAGTGGAAAGGATTTTCTATGTCAAAATACACGATGTCCTTCATGATCTGGAAATTCGCATCCAACACCTAAGGGATTGTTGTTTGATCGAGGTGGTGAAGAATGATGAAGTGGAAAGGATTTTCTATGTCAAAATACACGATGTCCTTCATGATCTGGAAATTCGCATCCAACACCTAAGGGATTGTTGTTTGATCGAGGTGGTGAAGAATGATGAAGTGGAAAGGATTTTCTATGTCAAAATACACGATGTCCTTCATGATCTGGAAATTCGCATCGTGGAAAAGGAACATAGGTGTTATTTTAAAGTTGGGTTGGGCATGATCCATTTTCCATTCGAGGAAGTCGACAACGAGGGCTGTGCAAAATTCCACTGATGAGTAATAATCTACAGTCCTTGCCGACAACCTTTTAAGGAAGAATATTGGTATTGTAGAAGTTCCTGAAAGTTTCCTATGTGACTTGTCCTCATTGAGGGTCATTGATCTTAGTGAGACTGGAATAATGTCTCTTCTGCCCAGTATCAAAAATATGAAACATATTGTCTCCCTCCAACTAGAGCAAATAGCCATCTGTGAATTGCCGGAAGTTATTGGCGACCTGAACGAGCTACTATTCTTGAATGTTACTGCATGTCATGAATTACGGTGCCTTCTGGAGAGGGTAAGTGAACTCAAATGTTTGAGGCCCTCAACATAAGTTTTTGTCCAAGTTTGGAGCATCTTCTACGTGGGATATCGTAAATGGTTTCACTGGAAAGATTGAGAATGTAATACAACAAAATTGCATTGGATTTCAAGGAGGAAGAAAATGTGGTAAGAAAGAATAGTTGTTTAAAGGAGCTGCAAAGTTTGAGTCATCCTAAGATTTTCAGTGCACATATAAAATCGCAAGTTAAGGAGTGCACATATAAAATCGTAAGTTAAGGAGGGTTTTATGCGAAATTGATCAATCAAAGATGAGAGACTTATATCTGTGGTTCGAAAGAGCATGTAATATTCTTTTTTTGTCAAAATGGATGAAATTTACCCATGGTATTTACGGTGGTATTTTCCCATAGTATTTGTCTAGTTTTTTCTTTTTTCGAGGGAAAAGAAGAAAATAAGGTTTCTAGAGAGTCCATCAAGCCTATAAAATGGGATAGGATCTAAGCATTTGAATCATGCTGAGTTGTCTATCTATTTTTCCTTTGTTGAGAACTTGGCAAAGGTGATCCCACAAATGAAAACCCTGTGGATGTAATTTGTATGGTGGATCCATCCAAGGTCCACAATTGTGTTTCAATGTCTTTGTTTTCTCCACGTTTTCTCTTTTGATGAACATTTGTGCATAACATTATTGAGGCTCCGATATTATTGTATGGACATGTACTATTTTCTTCATTAATAATATAAATAAGCGTTGCATCTTTTTTTCTAGATACCTTGTGTTCTGTGTTTGGCTTGTTAGTGTTTCAACTAGAACACTGAAATATTCCATATATGTTGATTATTTAGCCATTTGGGATCTTAGAGTGGTATCAGAGATGGTTTTCTTTCGAGCCTAATGGTTTATTGTAGATCAACTTTTAGAAAAATCAAAGGTCTAAAAAAAACTTTCATTTGGTGATCCTCCATAATCACTTAATCACTTACTCTATCTAGAATCTCCCCAATTTCACACTGTGTGGCCACCCTAATTGGCTTATCATTTTTAAATTTTTCCCAAGGTTCAAGTTACCAATGTGATTACCATTTTTGCAATAATTTCGAAGTGCAAGTTATTGCCACTTGTGGAGAATTTTTTTATGAAGAGGCTAAATAAATCTTATTTTTGCCAAATTATTTATTTTAAAGGTGTGGAATTTTTATGTTGAGAAAAATTATATTTCAAGGTTTTATTTGAAGCCCAATTATATTTTTATAAGCTAATAGTAACTTTTTAATAATAATATAATAATAATATCCATTTTTAAGGTCACAGCCAAGCCAGACACCAAATTGGTGTATGAGACCCCCTTGTTTATGGGACAAGGGACCCAGCCAAGCCAGACACCAAATTGGTGTATGAGACCCCCTTGTTTATGGGACAAGGGACCCACCTCCGCACAACGATTCGACTGCTAAGTCTAGGAAAGCATACATACTCTACCCCCTCCGGTTTTGAACCTGTGACCTCTTAAGAGAAAACATGTGCTCTTAACCATTAAGCTCATAAAGAAAGATTCACAACAAAATTTATTATTATAAAAGCCAAATCATTCATTGGAAATCATGCCAACATTATTGGAGCCCATATTAAATTAAAAAAGGGGCCAAATATTTATTTTAATCTTGAAGTGATCAATTATTATTTTGAAAGTCCAAGGACTATTCGATTTACCCTTCCGGAGGCCGTGCATTTGAAATTGAAAGGTGGTCAATTATAGAGACGCAGAGTTGGAGAGATATTCTCTCAGTCGATTTTGTGATCCAATCTTTGAAGGCTTGTACTAATCCACCAGAGGGGCTGATTACAGTCACCTTCTTTCCTCTCAATATTATCGGGATCTGAATCTGGGGCAAACCTATTTTTTGGAGGCCGATAGCAATCTTTGTGAAAATTGTGTGCCATCAGATGTGAAGGATGAATTTGTCTCAGATAAGGGCCGAGCGTATCTTTAATTGAAGGGTAAACCCATCTATTGCTGAAGATTCAAATTCATTGGCCGAATTTGCATTGTGCATCAAAAGAGGATCGAATTTCCTCCTTGTTGCAGGGGACTTGTGGATTTCCATGGTGCCATCAGCCATCCTATAGAATCGGGAACTTTAAAACTGAGATCAAATCACATCAGATAATTCTTAGAAGCCTCGAAGAGTGAGAGACTGATTTCAGGATTGCTTATTGCCATTGCCAAGTTAAGTTCACTGAATTGAATTTGGTCTGACTGATTTCCTAGTAGAATGCTCCAGATTTGAAGCCTAATATTCTAGAAGGGAAGAACAATTCTTGGGAGAAAGTCGAATTATTTCCTCAAAGAAGGTCGATTTCAGGACAAATGATCAAGGCCAAATATCGGTATTTTCCAAAATTGGAAGCCAAATTAAATAACTAACTTTGGAGTTCGATTCTTCCAACCTGAGGACCAAATCATTTCTACGTAAGTTGATTCACTAGTTTTTTGGAAGAACAACTGCTAAAGGACAAATGTTCTGCAAGAGAATTTATTCTACACCATCTATTGTTGCATTGGGTTATTATTTTCTCTGCAAATAACTATTGTTGCATTGGGTTATTATTTTCTCTACTACTATTATATGGAGGTGTTCAATTTCCATAGAGAGGAGGAAGAATTATCAATTTTTTTTACCAAAAATTTAGGCCTTAGTCATCAGCGTTGAGGCCGAGAATGATCACATCAGCACTATGGTTTGGAGAGGGATGAGCGGCCATATTTCTATCACGTGGAGGTTGCAAGGCTGAGAGGTCATAGCCCTCATTGCTAAGGGCCATACAAGCCGCAGATCTAACTCATATCGCCAATTATTAACCGAGAGCCATATAAATTTGATTATTAGGCACCTGTATTACCACGCAACAATGAAGTTCGAGCACAAATTTTTGAATACCAAGTTTGACTTTACACTTGTGGTTGTGGAAATAATGGAGGAGTGAATGATAATTGGAGGTTGAACATATTTTCAGGTGGAGTGGTGCACTACAGATGTATGAGCTATAATTAAAAGGTTTATTTGTGGGAGTTATAAGACTTTAGTATAAATGGTGCATATATATACAAAAAGGGGTTATACGATAATAACTAAAATAAAAAGGTAGCATGGTGGAAAAATATGTAGCTCCAACTATTATTTCAACTCTTTGTTTATAACATCTTTGGGCCAACTCTCTGTTTATAACATCTTTGGGTTAAATTTGTTAAAGTGAAATAATTGGGAAGGTATGATTGATAAAATATTGGCGTAATCTCATTATGAAGAATTATTGTATTCTTGCATGTAAAAAGATGGGTTGTTATGAAAATATCCTAGAGAATACCCAAAAAATTATTGATGAACTAGAGAAAATATATGTTCCTTTACACACCAATAACTACTTAGACCAAATTAATGGTCAAAGTAGCAAAGCTTTCTCGAAAGGAGTCCATGCCATTCTACAACGAAAATTCCCATGGGAAGCAAAGGTAGAACATGGAAGAGGGGCTAAGCTCTTCGCACTTGGATCTGAATTATAACGAACAAAGTTAGTCATAGACCTTAATAAGTTGGAGAAATCAGACACATGTCTGTCCAAGGTGGGGCAACCAGAACAAAAGAAACTCAGCTGGACTCTCAAACCATTCATGCGTGTATTGATACAACTCAAAATCTTCGAGCATCATTGTGAATAGGTCAGGCTCACAATTGCCTCGTATCTCAGGAGGATCATAGTTTTAACATCATCACAATCACCTTACAAAATTGGTATCATGAGGGAGATATTGTAACTGATAGTAGAAACCCTTCGAGGGTTGAAAAACATCATGCATCCTACCTTTTAGAAGCGACAAAAAATTCTAAAACTCGTGGCAGAGTTCAGCTTTGGCACGTCCATGCTGAATTTGGAATGAGACGACTTGATCATTCAATTGCTCCAAAACTTTTACACCAGCATTACATCAGCTCATCTAGACTATGTCAAAACAAGCATGCAAAATATTGTGTCCTTGTTCTCAGAAGGAGATGCAAGATACTAATATCAAAACTATTGAACATTTGGAGGAAGAAACCAATGGTATCATGAGTCGACTATGATCTAGTCGAGAAGTTGGTCACGAAAAACATGAAATTTCTCAGAAGGGTGATGACCAAGAAAGATCTCACAAGGATTGATGGAGGAAGCAAGAACAAAGGAAATCAAGCTTGCAACAAGAATGAACTAAGAAGGAGAGGACTATGCTTTATCTACAAGGGACAATGGGCACCTAACCATTCATGCCCAGGTGATAGGAAGGAGGCAACAAGGATAAAACAAGAGGAGATTTCTTCATATAATGGGGATTCTTCTGTAGTTGGGTCCATTTATTTTTAGGAGACCACCCATGAAGGGTCCAATAAATTAAGTAAAAATGATGAGCAACAACATGATGTTATTCAGGGAGACTTACAAGATGACAAGCATTCAAAAGTGCATGGTGAGGTAGACTCCTATATTAAAGAGTCCACAAATTTCTAGAGGGGCAACCACAAAGCATATGAATAGTCCAAGGTAGATAACAGTGCACACATACATCCATGTTCGACAACCAGAGAAGATGAACAACAAATTGTCTCCACAGGTGGAGAAGGCAAAGTGGAAGACATCCAAGAAGACCTAAGTGAGGAACTAATAGTAGTGAACTGACATGATGAGAATGAACATAAGGGGGAGCATAACAAAAACAATGTGAAGGATGATTCCTTTCCAGAGAGATGGTCAAAGGTTCAAGTTGGGGTTGTGATAGTTGAGCATCTAGTGTTGACAGATATAGAGACATTAAGCAAGGCACCACAATTGCTAGTATAGGAATTTTAGGAAAAGATCAAGCATTCCAATACCAATCATATGATGTTGAAGTAGAGATTTTGTACAGTGCAAGGCATTGCCTTTATATAAGAGAAAAAGGAACATGAGGAGCCCATAGGGTTGTGTGTCGAATCAACGACCAAGCCATCCATTGTTGAGGAACAACTGAAGTTTCTCACAAGGTTGCAAGAGGAGTACAGTTTGGAGTTCCAAAGAAGCCCTCTATAGGAGTACATAGATAGGGCTTGCAAAACTACCAACCCACCTTTATATATTGAGGAGATCAGGGCCGAGTTCTCCAAATGGATCATGTTGGGTGACTGGGTGGGGCAACATGACTTGGGCATCTTATTCCATGTGCAAGTATTCATGCATTAGATCCTTCCCAAGGGATGGGTTGGCGAGAGATTATATGTTGGAAATATATTAATCAGATGATTCCTAAGATGATATTTTTAGCCAAGGGCATATTACAACTTGGGCCCTTAGGCATGAATAATGATGTAGGGCCGAGGTGGTGTCATAACCCACAGGTGTGAGGACTTAGGTGGCATTGGGATCCAGGTGGATCTATTAAGGGCAGGATTGGTTAGAAAAATTGTTTAGGGTCTAGGTATTAAAGGATCCATTCTTGATCACTTAGCATGGAGGCATGGGATAACACATTGGTTTATATGTGATCCTCATATCAATGTACAAATGCTTCTGTTGTGGATAAAAGTGGATTGGTTGAGGGCAAGCAATCTTAGTGCAGGAGGATTTGTAATATTCCCTTCTTTTCATATGGTCAAAATAGATGAAATTTAGCCATGGTACTTTCCCATGGTATCTGCCCATGGTATTTGTCTTCATTTTTTGAGAGAAGACAATAAAATAAGGTTTCTATATAGTCCATCAAGCCTATAAAATGGGATAGGAGCTAGGCATTTGGATCATCCTGAGTTTTTTATCTATTTTGTCTTTGTTGAGAACTTGGCAATGCCATTTCTAGTTTGATCCCAAGGAAAATAACTTGTGGGTGTACTTTTTCTGGTGGATCCAGCCAAGATCCATGATTGTGCTTCAATGCTTTTTTTTTCTATTTTTATGAGAACTCTTCATGCCATTACAGGGGCTCCAATATTATTGTATGGGAATTCACTATTTTCTTCATTTAATAATATAAATAAGGGTTTCATCTTTTTTTTAGATCCCTTATGTTCTGTGTTTGGCTTGTTGGTATTTCAATTAAAACACTAAAATATTCCATATCTATTGATTATTTATCCATTTGGGATCTTACAGAGACATTGGTCAATATTACCTTCCGCAGGATATGCAAACGATGAAAGATATGGAAAGTTTATTTCTTTGGAATTGCGATGTTGAGTGACTGCCTGGTTGTGTGACATAATTATGAAAGCTCACATACCTTTGTCTAGCTGAAAGTGAGTATTTGAAATATATCCCTGTGAAGTTCCCTTGTTTGAGAGCCCTACAAATAGAAGATTGTGATAAGTTGGAGGAGTTGGAATTGGGGTTGGTTTTTCCAAAGCTACAAGAGTTGACTCTTTGGCACTTACAAACATCGAAGTGTATGGGGGTGGGGAAAGAGGGAGGATAAATTGGAAGTGGAGGTTTGGGAGAGGGGACATCACCATTACCCCCCATTCTCAAGTATCGCCTTGTGAGGTTTCGTATGAAGAAGATATTTTTTGGGCGATGGGATAAGTTAATTCATCTAGAGTACATAGCAGGTGATGATCTAGAGTGGTAGGATGCAGTCCAATGGGATGATCCCGACATTAAGACATCACTTGAAAGTAAATATAGGGATATTAGTTAAAGGGTATGGAGGAAATAAGAATTGAAAGAAATCTAATGGAAGTATGACCCCAACATTAAGTCGTCATCCAAAAGTAAATTAAAGAGTCATATTTTATAGATGGGTTATGTTGTAAATTATTATACTACATTGTTTTTTTCTTTTCTCCTAAGCTTCATCAAAGGATTTCTATTATAAAAAAAAGTTTTCATCAATCGAGAGATATTTTGTGATTTACCCATGCCCTGTTCCATGAGATAGGGACTTTTGTTTTAGGTTTTCCTTATACTCCCTAAAAGGCATAAGTTCCTAAAGATAATTAACCAGATTACAATTAACAAAAAATAGGGGAAAATGCATGCTAATTACATCATTGAAGTCCTTAACATAGAAGCAAAAATTAGTGAAATCTAGCAAACATCCAAAAACCAAAGGTGTTTAAAACAACATCTAGATTGACGACGAGAACATTAACACCACTACCACTAAAAGTCATCAATTGAGAAGCAAAGTGAACCTGGTGATGAGCCTTAGTATTGCAACAAGAATGCTGCAACTCTCAAGGCTACAGAATTTTATCAACCCAGGGTTCATACTAACTTAAGAGGTATCAGCACTATATATGTAGCATACAATGTGCCCTTCCTTTGCTATCATGAGAGAAAAGAAATGATGCATATTTGCAGGAATGAAAGGCTGAATTTAAAAATGCTTGTAAAGTAACATGAAATCTTCTATCTACTTATTAACACACTTTTCTTGCAAAAGCACCCTATTTTAACCCTATTTGTCACATGTGATTTTTTAACTAATCTAACCATATAATCTGATATAGAGAGTAATAACTTCTATGTGCATGTGTAAATATAAAACAACTCATTTTGTTTTAGCTTTTTTCTTTATAAATGCAAATGCTAATCCTTTCCTTGATCTTTGGCAAGGGAGAAAAGTGTGGAGGAAGAGGGGTACAATGATATTGATGGCTTGGAGGTCAAGTAGGGGCCTAATCTCAGCTTCAATGATGATTTTTCTCAATTCAGGCTCAAAACAGGCCATTATAGGATTTCCTACATGATGTACTAGTTCTCCTACAAGATCCCCTAGTTCTCCTAAAGGATCCCCTATTTTACTATAGGATGTTATAGATTTACTATACTATAATATAAATAATCGAATGACCAAGAAAATCAAATCAAAATTATATGGGAC
This sequence comes from Pinus taeda, assembly GCA_000404065.3. Taxonomy (NCBI): domain Eukaryota; kingdom Viridiplantae; phylum Streptophyta; class Pinopsida; order Pinales; family Pinaceae; genus Pinus; species Pinus taeda. The sequence goes on from APFE030100756.1 coordinate 29,223, forward strand.
ACATTTTTTTATTTACTAGGATGTCTTAGGTCCCCATTCCAAGTGGAATCACTCAAAAAGACCTCTGTTAACCCATGCTAAAAAATAGCAGAAAATTACTAGTCGAAAATCTAGAAATTCGGGAACTAGTGAGCTAGTAAATCTATAAAATGTCTAACCTGATCAAATGAAAATCAATGGGGTAATTTTGGTTATAAACTAGAATGTTTTTTTTATCTAATGCAAGTGGAACCAACTCGATTGAAGCTCGTTAGCATGCACTAAAACATAGCATAAATTTATTGTTCTTTGCCACAAAGGAGTTCCAGAAATCTAGATTTTGGAATAAGAAAGCTAAATCCAAGTAGCTCAATGATTACTATGACCTTCCAAATATTTTTCAAGGATGAAATGATGCTTGTGATCCTGAAAAAGAACTTACATAAACTATTTAACTCAATCCTACAACAAGAAATCATTAATACTAAATGCAGAAATAGAAAGAAATAAAAACAAGAGATGCGTGTGAATAAGAAGGGACAAGAAGAAAAGAGAATGATACAAAAGGGCTCTGAGGCTCCTGGGATAGCCAAGCCCAAGGAAACTCGGAGTCCTATGGAGGTGAACAAGATTTAGAAACTGAACATGACACCAATCTTCATTATTTTCATCAATACAATTACATCCCTACAAGAAAATACAATGGAGCTGCAAAAATACAAGTTCTCTCCACAAGAAGACTAATCAAAATCTATCCCTAGAGGAAAATTCGACTTGATACTTATAAAAAATGATTAGGAATCATTCCCCATGAATAGAGGAAGCTTTCCCCACCAAAATCCCTTGATTAGTGGATCCGGTTCCCAATACTAGAAATCTGCATTAAATGGTAGGGAACACATTCCTAGATTTTCTCAATCATTGGAGTTCCACAATATGTGCCATAATTCCATAATATCTTGTTTATTTATTATTTAATAGTGATCCTCCTGCAGTAGGGAGAAAGTCCCTAGATTATCCCCTCCTCTAAATCTTCATAATCTGCCCAATATTCTCATAATATTCCACAAAAATATATAATATTAGGCACAAATATGCAATTATGCATAAACCTTCCTAATGAATATACTAAAGTTAAAAATACATTATCTAATGCAAAAAGAGAGGTTTAATATGTTGAAGGATGGCCATAGGTCTTAATTTATGTTTAATTTAGAGGCATGGGCCTTAATTTATGTCTAATTTAGAGGCCCATCATACCCCCCTGTTAAAAATGTTGCTCATCCTCTGAGAAACTTAGTAATCTCATTGTGCCTCATTCATGGCCCTGGTGGCCTCTCTCTTGTGCATTCCTAATTCCTTTCTCCTAAGAATATTAGTTGTAAGTTCAGCAAGGATAAGCCCAAAAATCTATTTTTACATAGAAAAATCATTGTTTCTTGAGATCATTAGCTTGCCTTCTTCCCCTTATTCAAGATGTGTTCTTCAATACTTTTCAGTTTAACAAGGTCTTCCACATCCTTATCAACCTTCTGCTACCTTGTTCCACCATTTGGACACCTCCAACACCTTCAAAATGCTTTTAGATGAGAATTGGGACATCTTGTAGTAATTTCTGTCAAAACTACAGGAAGCCTACATGAAACCCTGTTAAAACTACAAGAAATGTTTTTTTAGCATAAATGATAGTATGAGCCTAGGACAAACTCTCAACTTGACTTCGAAGTCTTTCTATAATTTCTATAACATCTTTTAGGCCTTGGAAAAAAGCTAGAAAGAGATTAGAGACCTCTTGGAAAACCTCTTTTCAACACTGCAATTTGAGTTCTATTTTGATAGTGGATGCCTCATTTCCTTTTGTTGCCTTCTTCTTCTCTCTTGTGGCCTAGATAGTTGCCTAATGGCCTTGGAGTTCTATGTTTGGATTAGGTCTCTCTTAGGCATTGTAATTTTGGGTTTTAGCACAATTTTTTATTTCTTCCTTCTTGTAGCAGCATTCTGCCTTCCTATAGTAGCCATTCCTTCTTCTTTCAGAGTCTTCTAACTGTATAGGAGTGATGAGAAATGATGTAGATTTGTGAAAATCGAGAGGATGCTCTATTTGTTTTTCAAGAAATTTTCAGGGCGAGACTGAGTGTAGGCTTTGTTTTTGAAATTATGAAATGGGATGGAGAATGATGGATAGATAGTGAATATGAAGTGGATGGAGGGCTTGGAGTGATGTGGTGACTTGGCCTTTACAAAAAATTATTCTTTTAACTGATGTCCTCATTCCTTGAAATTATCACCCTTCATAATTTGAATTTTCAACATTGCATGAGTGAAAGAGTGAGCTACAATTAACTAGTTGAAGGCGGTTGAGACAGCTAACACATACTTAGCTTATAAAACCTCATCTCCTATGCATTGACAATAAATTTCTAACTATAATATGCTCAAGAGAAGAAGTCAAGAATATTGCATACCTGTACCTACCTGATGGTTGTTGGAGAGACATGTATGTTGTTTTTGAGTTGATGTTATTGTGTTTCTCATGACTCAGGTACATCTTCTTGACTGGATTTTTCTTTTTTGTTGATCTTATTTTGCTGATGGGGAGTCTTCTTATTGATGTGCAGGTGATGGCTTCCTCTGTTGTTGTTGAGCTCTGGAGGAGTTTCATTGTTCTTGTAGTTATGCTTCACCTCTTTCAATCATGGTGCTAAAGGTTAGGCTTGGAGCCTGCTATTACTTCCAAATAAGCTATTGTAGTTGCCCCTTTGTTTTTAATGTTTGTGTCCTTTCTCTGTTGGAGGGTAAATAGGTATTGGAATGAGTGGAAGGTGTGGCCATAGAGTGACATGGTCATGATGGGTGTTGGATGAGATGTGGTGAAGTCAATGTCTTTTTTTCCTATCTCAAAACAAGCCTGCATCATAATTTTTCCATCAGACTGTCTTTCCTTTAGAGTTCCAGGACTTCCTGTAGCACTACAGGAAACTCCTGTAGTAATTCAGGACAACCTCTTGTAGCAGACTTGTTTTGTTCATATATCCCAAACGGTAGAATGGATTGATCTGAAACTTTTTGAGCATGTTTCCATCATCATTATGCACGTCCCCATAAAACAAATTGGTCAATGGATGCACAGATCTCGAGAAAAAATAAAAATGGTTGAAGGAAATGGAGGCTAATTTCTTGGAAACCATGCACTAGAATTTGTTGAAATTTCTTGGACATGTTACCATCATCCATATGCATCTCTCCATGAAATAAATTTTTAAATGGATGCATGCTTTTCAGTTTAAGGCAAAAAGAAATCTGCTCTATGTATTTTTGTTTCCTGTAGTAAAACAAAGTCTTCGTGTAGTTTTTTAGGAAATCAAGCAAATTGAATGAGAAAATCTTGAGAATTATGGGTGTATGGTGGAAATAGATGAGAGTAATGGATTGGCATGGCCTTGGACTTGTTGGAGCATTTGAGCAAAGGAGGAGAAAGTCAAAATTTGAATTCTTTTGACTAGGTTTGACCTATTTTTTCTTTCTTTGGTGGGCAACTTGTTTTTGTTCCTTGTAGATGTTGGAGATCACCTACATTAATCAAAGAGATACATGGAACAAGGAATTTTTTTTTTCTTTTTTTTCTTTTTTCTTTTTTTTGGGCCTACTAGTTGCCTCAAGGAGGTTTTCAACTAGTAGGTATACCTAGGCACCTCAAAGGAGGTTTTCACCTAGGATCTTTTCTTTTTTCTCTCTTTTTTTTTCCAACACATTGATTGCCTGATGGAGGTTTTCAATCAATGAGCTAATTTCAGGCGCCTCAAATGAGGTTTTCACCTGAGATTTTACCTTTTTTCTCTTCTTTTTCAATTTTTTTTTCTACGGTACTCTACTTGAAAAACGAATTCACTATCAAGTATAAGAATACTTCCAATGGAGCCATGTGCACATCAAGATGCAGAAAAAATGATGTGCAGGCTTGAAATGTAAGCTTTGACATGTACCTAAATTTGAGTGATCAAATGCTTTGACTTTGATGATATCAAGCACGATTGAAGAAGAGAGTATTGCTGCAACTTAGTGATTATCTGGAACCATATTTCAATATAGTTGTGATGCCTCTGGTCCACGTGTTGATTTGGATCATCTGAGATGTCTTCTTCTACCATGACCTTCAAGTCTTCCTTTTTTTTGTTGATTGATCTCTTGAATACCTAGAGGATTCGATGGTAACCACGAGGGAGCTTTCTCGATCTCTAATTTTTCTGTCTACTCTTCATCAAATGCAACCCATGGTTCTTTGATCTCTCTTTTGAATCTTCTTTTTTTGCATGTTGTCCTTCAATGGCATCAAAAGAATCAATTTCTTGTAATGTTTTTCTTGAGCTAAGATAAATACCATTGAGATCAAGAGGAGATATTTCAAAGTGTTGCAACTCAACATTGTAAGTGGGTTGAGCTACTTTATTGTGTGGGTTTGGAAATGGTGATACAGGTAGTTGAGTGGGAGTGTATATTTGAGATGGATGTGGTTGGGGTTGTGGTGAAGGTGAAGGTGAATGGTAGGGATATCATGGAGTTGGGTATGGAGGATATTGAAAAAAATATTGAGGATATTGTGGATGACTCCCATAAGTTCCTTGTCAACCTTGTTGCCAAGATTGGTTTTGGGGTTGAGATGGCCAAGGTTGCCAAGGAAAGTGTGTGTTCCAATTACTTTGAGATGGATGTTCATAATCTTGAAATTATGAATTAGGCTCTTGCATCATGGCAGGTTGAATAGATTTCCATGGTCCTCTTGGAGCTACATAACATAGTTGCATTGGCAATTGACTTGCTCCATTGTCCTCTTGGTAAACTTCCTTGAACCTTGGTAATGATGGAAAATGTTTAACATCATGTGATTCTGCATGGACAACACAAATATCAACATCTTCTTTTTCTTCATCTTGCATTCTTAACATTTCTACTTGTTTGGTTAGATTGCTAGGAATTTCTATTTTAAAATTATCAAATAAATTTCCAAGTTTAGCTTGACTTACCAATTTTGATGTTGATTTACCTACTCTTGCCTTTCCTCTTGATATGTGTTTACATGTTTCAAAAATTTCTTAAAATGATAATTGGTATATATCACCTCTACTCATGAGATCAAGGAGATCAATCCACTCGTCCCTAATTGTTCTAAGTAAGAGGGTTTTTAGTGTGTTAGATCCTAAATGATGTAATTTTGCCCTCTTAACATTATACATGAACCTCTATATTAGATCCTCAAGGCTCTCATCTTCTCTTTGATTCATTCTAAAGATTTATTTCTTAAGATCATGATCTTTATATTTTTCTTGAAATATCATTTGCATATCATCCATGATTTTATTGAATTAGTCCTTAAACTCATGAACCATTTAAGAGCTCTATCCTTCAATGTTGTCAGAAACAATATCAGTTTTTGATTTTTTAATAAGTAACCATAAGATCTACAAATAATTTCAAATTCAAAGAGAAAGGTTTTTGGATCCTCTCACCTTAGACCATGAAATTTTAGAAGAAAAGATGGAGGGATGTTCTTCATGTGCACATTGATATCAGTGTCTTGAATGGGAAATCTGAGAGGATCTTCCTCATTATCATCATCTCCATCCATTTCTTCTCCATTATTTGCCATGTCTTATTCTTCTTCTTCTACCTGCAAAAGTGGATGGTGATATGGCTCTTACTGCACCATGTGGTCAAATGGGGGGGTGGGTTGGTGTTGGAGAATTTTTTTGTTTTTGTTTTTGTGATTGAATGAAAACTATAATGGAATGCAATTTTCTAATTTTGAAATTAAATATCCCTAATGAAAATATTTTTTTTTATTTTTTTTGCAAAAAGTAAAAAGAAATGAATCAACTAGGGAAGAAAACAATGCATACTTTGACACCTCCCCAGAAACGGCGCCAAAAAGTGATGAGCCTCGGTATTGCAACAAGAATGATGCAACTCTCAAGGCTACCGACTTTAATTATCAACTCGGGGTTCGTACAAACTTAAGAGGTATCGACATTATATGTGCAGCATACAATGTGTCCGTCCTTTGCTATCACACAAGAAAAGTAATGTTGCCTATTTGCAGGAATGAAAGACTAAATTTAAAAATGCTTGTAAAGTAAAATGAAATCTTCTATCTACTTATTAACACACTTTGCTTGCAAAAGCACCCTGTTATAGCTTTGTTTGTCATATGTGACGTTTTAATTAATCTAAGCATGAAATCTGATGTAGAGAGTACTAACTTCTATGTGCATGTGTAAATATAAAAGAACTCATTTTTTTAATCATTTTGCTTTATAAGTGAAAATGCTAATCTTTCTTTGATCTTTGGCAAGGGAGACAGGTGTGGTGGAAGAGGGGTATAATGATTTTGATGGCTTGGAGGTCAAGTAGGGGCCTAATCGCATATTCAATGATAATTTTTCTCAATTTGGTCTCAAAACAGGCCGCTACAGGATTTCCTGCAGGATGTACTAGTTCTCCTACAGGATCCCCTAGTTCTCCTACAAGATCCGCTGTTTTACTACAGGGTGTTACAGATTTACTATATGAAATTATATTTCATCGAATGACCAAGAAAATCAAATCAAAATTGGATAGGACAAATTATTTTATGGACTAAAATGTCTTAGTTCCCCATTCCAAGTGGAATCACTCAACAAACCTCTGTTAACCCATGCTAAACAATAGAAAAAAATTACTAGTCGAAAATCTAGAAATTCGAGAACTAGTGAGCTAGTAAATCTATAAAATGCCTAACCTAATGAAGTGAAAATGAAATGGGGTGATTTTTTTTTATGAAATAGAATGTTTTTTTTATCTGATTAAAGTGAAACCAACTCGATTGAAGCTCGTGAGCATGTTCTAAAAAATAGCATAAATTTACTATTCTTTGTCACAAAGGAGTTCCAGAAATCTAGATTCGGGAATAAGAAAGCTAATCCAAATAGCTCAATGATTACTATGACCTTCCAAATATTTTCCAAGGACGAAATGATTCTTACGATCATGCAAAAGAGCTTACATCAACCATTTAACTCAATCCTACAACAAGAAATCATTAATACTAAATACAGAAATAGAAAGAAATAAAAGCATGAGATGCATGTGAATAAGAAGTGAGAAGAAGAAAAGAGAATGATACAAAAGGGCTTTGAGGCTTCTGGGATGGCTAAGCCCAAGGAAAATAAGAGTCCTATAAAGGAGAACAAGATTTAGAAGTTGAACATGACAACAATCTTCTTTATTTTCATCAATACAATTACATCCCTGCAAGAAAATACAGTGGAGCTGCAAAAATACGAGTTCTATCCACAAGAAGACTAATCAAAATCTATCCCTAGAGGAAAATTCGACTTGATACTTATAAAGAATTATTATTAATCATTCCTCATGAATGGAGGAAGCTTTCCCCACCAAAATCCCTTGATTAGTGGATCTGGTTCCCAATACTAGGAATTTGCATTAAATGGCAGGGAACACATTCCTAGATTTTCTCGATCATTGGAGTTCCACAATCTATGCCATAATTCCGTAATCTCTTGTTGATTTATTATTTAATAGTGATCCTCCTGTAGTAGGTAGAAAGTCCCTAAATTATCTCCTCTGTCAAATCTTCATAATCTGCCCAATATTCTCATAATATTCCACAACAATAAATAATATTAGGCACAAATATGCAATTATCCATAAACCTTCTTAATGAACATACTAAAGTTAAAAATACATTATCTAATGCAAAAAGAGATGTTTAATGTGCTGAAGGATGGTCATAGGCCTTAATTTATGTTTAATTTAGAGGCATGGGCCTTAATTTATGTCTATGGGCCTTAATGTACAAAAGAGAGTGGTGAGGAATTCCCTTTATGGTTCTCTACTTGAGGAGTGACGTTGAGTGGAGGCTCATTGATGACACCAGGAGTATCATTGACCTCGTTTGATTCAATGGTAGAGTCTGAGACAACATGTTTATCCACCCTTGAAATTCGGGTGACAATGTCATCTAGGTTGTAGTGGATATCCTTGAGGATTTGTTTGATGTCCTCCTGACCCATGATCAATTTGTAGTTATTAACGTGTTTTTCATTGAGGAACATACACATGAAAATTTCCATCTACTAGTTCACTATAATAGAATGTAAGAAGTGGAATTTTCTTTTCTAAAATTACCCGGGTCTGGAACCCACTTGAGAGAAGCATGTCCAACTTTTAAATCTAAGAAGTAAGCCTACTCTCGAAACTCCTTTGATTTAAGAAGGATGATTTCCTTCCTTACATGAGGAAAATATTAAAGAAATTAGCTACCAATTCCCAACCAAATAATTGATGACAGTGAGAGGAGGAACTTGAAGAAACACCTCAATGACTCAAAAGTCTTTGTTGAGGAGCCATAAAGACCACTAGGAACAATTTTGTTTAACAATGGAAATTTACCTGAAGCAATTTGATGGTAAAAGGGGACGACACAAGAAATACTATAAGCGTTAAAAATTCCCAACAAATGACACAACAATAGCTAACCAACAAAGACCCCTAGGAGAAGTAATTATCCACCACCCCAACAAAAGATGAAGTAGTTACAACACATATAGGGTGAAAGGTGTGTAACATGACATCGTCTAACCAAACCCTTGGTTGAGATCGCGTTAGAAGGACCAAAAGGGATAGGTAGGACAAAGATGATGAATTTCTATGATAATTGGCAACAAAAATTACAATTCTTGGACCTGATAAATTGAAAATAAATTGACTTGACTAAAGAAACCAACGCAACTTGAGCACATAAAAATATTGCAGAAGAGAAGAAAAATAACTCAATAGAAAACCTTCAGAACCAAATCGAGAGAGTGCATTGGTACCACATCCCACAAATAAGTACTAGGTAGGAAAAGGAAACCCCCACTAAGTTGAGTCCTTGAAATGATGTAGTAGAGAGTACTACCACCAACTCAAAGGCGAGATATTTACCTATATGATGAAGAACTAACACAAAGAACATGGACCCAGAAAAAAGACTAGAAAAGGGAGTGTCCCTATATTGTTATAGAACATACAAGTTTCCTCCATCGGGGCTTAGATATACCTGAAACTGAAGTCTGAGAGAAACTAGTAGCATGAACACCTGAATGCCACCCCACACATAACTGCAAAGCCAACACCCTTCTATATTGTCCATGTGACTGCAACAAGGGAACAACCATTGCGTAGCAGAATTTAAATAACCCATCTCTCCCCATGTGGGGTTGAACCAAAGATGGGTGTGAGAGGTTGCACCTCGAACAAACCCCACATTCCCTACCTAGTACAAGAGACCATAAATGAGCTCAATGTAAACACTGTCAGACTCCATCCTTGTAAAAACCAATCTCGCCACCATCAACCAATACTTCCTTTCACATAACATAATGACGTGTTGTTCTCATACTTCTATCCCAGGCGAGCATTTATCATGAGGGGAATGGATTAGGTTAAACCCCCTTGTGAGCTAAGTATTTCCACACAAAGCCTCTATATTGATAGGTGTGATAATGGGCATGCTCTCTAACAAGAGCCAACCCCTCCTCCATTTGTTTCATCCACATGATAATCATGTGGAAAAATCTCTTCTCGGGAACCTTAAATGTCACCCCCATCAGGAAATCTATGCTCTACAATGAATTTGTCTTCATCAACTGACCTATTTATTTTTTAGTAATAATTTTTGTGAGATGTAATAGAATATTCTTTCTCCACTTCCTGGTCGGGATTAAGGCAACCAAATTTTTCCAACTCATCCACCACCCTGTTTCGATCCCAACGTGTGTGATGAAACATGACATAATGAAACTTAGATAGTAAGTGTTGTATGCTTGAAACCACCTCCAAAAGGCACCAAATGTGCACCACTCTATAATGTGGCTAGCCATTGAGAAATTTACTCACACAACGAATCACCACCTATGAGTCTCTATGAACCTGAAGGAGCTTATCACCTTCTCGAACTAGAATTTGAAGGCCTTTTTCGAGTGCTAGAAACTCCACCAAGTTGTTGGAAGCCACCCCACAAGACCATGCATATATTAATAAAGGTTTAGAGTTGGGATCAAGGAAAATCCCTCTGTCTCCAACCAGACCCAAATTACCTTTGGAGGCACCATCAAAACTTAGTTTGATAAAAGATGGTGGTGAAAGAGTGTAGAAATTCTTGTTAGAGAGGCTTAGGTCGAGAAGGTAGACACATCAAAGGATTTAAATCAAGGTTTTCATAGTGGGGATCTCATAATTAGCTATCTTCCAATTGTCTTTGGTCCAAGGTAGAGATAAATTAATTACACTTATATTCGAGCATATCACATCTTTTACCATGGGTACCATCTTTCTTTTCATACTAAAAATTATAATATCATGCTCCTTCCTGAGATTCCAGAGGAAGAATTCAAGGACCAATTTCGATTCCAGAGAAATGATTGGGTTTTTAAATTTACAACATAACCACCTATACAAGAGAGTTTTCAAGTCCTGTGAAGAAGGTTGATGTTGACCAAATATCCCAAAGAAAAGGCCCCAAGTGTCTCCTGCAAAAGGGTAGGAGAGAATAATATGATTTGTTGTTTCTTCTTGTTGTCAATAGAGTTGACATAGTGATGGTCACTCTATCCCCTTTCTTCTTGAGTGATCCCACTTTAACAAGCAACCCTATGTGATTAGCTAGAGAAAAGAATAATTTTTTGGCCACCAAGTTCTGTAACACCCTCCTCCAAAATCTACCCAAGCAACTAGCCAGTCGGAGTAAATATGCAATGAGAGGCCACTATGATATGATTCGACCTCCTCAATCATGTTAAGGAAGTGGAACTGATGGAAACGCACCATACATACATTAATCATCAGCAACAAGACCCTCAGGAATCAATCCAACACTTTAGATAGCTTGTCTTGGGTCCCACTAAACTTTTGGAAAACTTAAGCTTCAGTTGCTCCCATGCTAGGAATGAGGGTGACCAGAATCCAAAAGTTGCTCACACTGGTGTGATGTAGGAAATATTCCCTCTGCAACAGAGGAAACCCCTCTAGCCCTAGAGTGGGTCTAGTCACAGCAAGACAAAACAACAGCTAATTTCCTTAAACAGTCATTGTTGAAAGAGCCTACCTCAAACCAGTGTTCGATGGAGCTTTCATTGCGCCGCTTCAGCTATCATTTCCTTCTCCTCAATGAGCAATTTACCTGAAACAACACAAGAGAACAACAAAACACGTAACAGATAACAACAATGATCTATTTACTTACATAGTCAAGTAACCATAAGCTATCAAGTATAGTTTACACAAGACATAGGAAATCATCATTGATTGTATTAAAATGAATAAAATCAAAGCTTACAACCAAGTCTTGACGTCGCAAGCCTTCTCGAAGGGTCTAGCCAGTATGTTTCTTCAAGAATTCACTCTCAAAAAGGGTCTCCCAAATGGATGATAACTCTCTCCCTCACTCACAAGCTCCAATACAATGCTAAGGCAATCCACAACCAATTGCTAAACTATCAACAATTCACACTGCAAACTCACACCAAAACTAGCTAATATGCTCAAATCCAAAAAAACTAGCTGATCATAGCAATAGGGAGTGTTTTTATAGGAGGAGGAGCCTCCATAAAATGAGGGAGAGGGAGCTTATCCTCAAGGGAGGTTTCTCAAAAGGTGGAACTACCATCTCAGAGGGGGAAAGATGAACTCCGTTGACCCACAACCAGCTCTAGAATCACCCAGAAGCATTATGTTTGAACTAATACGCCATATCTGGATCATCGCAAGTCATACACTAGAGCTCAGTGACGACATCACAAGAAAGCAGTGTACTCAGAGCCAGCATCACAATAAATATCTTGAGGACTTGCGCTGAGCCCTAAAATTCGACCGTCGCAGGAAACAAATGTACCCCTGCGACGACGTCGCGACATTATAATTCATCACAGAGAATCGTCGCAAGCAAAAGGATGCTTACTAGCAACAATGCAAAAACATGGGTAAAAGGGTCAATCTTCAAGATTAGAGAGCACTTGTTTAATCTTCTTGAATGAGTGGGAAGACATGGACATATTTATTTGATGTATGACACAGCGGATATGTCGCTCAGAGACTGACTCTATCTGAGATCAGGGGATATGAGGCCGGTGACAAATTATTGTGTAACAGATGCCCCCTAAAACATGAAGCCCGAGAGAGTGGGAGGGGTGAAATGTTTTACAAAATCATAACCAAACCGGAACACCATCGCTGAAAACTTGCAGGCGCAAGTACAACTGATATCTTTGACAGTGAAATACATGTAATCTAGGCATGGACGCAGCTATCCAGAAGACATATGAAGCTTGGTCTGTGGTATGGATGCAGCCACCCAGTCGATAAGACCATTTATAAAGATAGAGATATGGTCGCAGCCATCCAATCAAAGAGTCATGTATGTAATCACAAACCAATCCATGCAACCAGAACTTATGTAAGCATAGTCCGGGGTCGTGAATCCCAACCGATCATAGTACAATTTATAATATGCAAATAGATGTGCTGAAGTCAAGCATACTAGAAAATCGCTTGTTTACCAGCCAATGATATAAACCGTTAACAAGTGTGAGAGAGACCACCAGTAATGTTAATGGTTCTCAAGATACTACCAGTACAATCCATGAAGTGTGAAGAATGAGATGGAGTCGAACACTCATAGAATCACCCGATCGAAGACCAATGATGCAAGTTTGTCGTCGAGCACGAAGAACTTGACATTGAGGCATGCAAGCTCCAAGGTACCAAAAGGAATCTCTAGATCGACTTCCTAGATAATGAGCTGGTGTCGACATGAAGTGATCCGTAATAGGAGGGCCATAATGTTTCCCTCATCAATGACACGAGACAAGGAACAAGATGAAGACGAATGAAACTGAGAATCAGAGGAGGAGGTAAGGGTGCAAACTGCAGAAGGAGTAAACTCTTGAACATATCGATGATACGACCCCGGAAGGCGGCAGCATTTTGGTACCAAGGGATCGAAAGTCTGACAAAGAAAACAACAATCAAATGGAATGAGGAAAAATGAAAAACCCAAACCCCAGAAGGCCAACGATGATATGAGGATCTCCCAAACCCAGTGAGAAGCAAAAGTGACAATGTTCAAGAGTGACTAGCTGCCATAAGTAACCAATGAAGATTTCCAAATTTTTACCCCCACCATTGCTGGCGAGTACCCCAGTTATTTTTGAAAAACAAGCTTGAAGGGGAGAACATATGCTTGTGTTATAAGTTCGTCCTTCAGACAAACCCAACCTAGTAAAATTTTAACGATCCCTAGGGAGGAGAAGCTCGGGTATCATCATGGCAACAAGTCCAATGTCGTTAGGGTTTAACGAGTCCCACATAGGTAAAACTCAAGGTATTTTCAGGTTTAGAGAGTTCAAAAAAGACACGGAAAAGAAAACAATACTCGAGAGAACCGCTTGACCATTTGGATCAAGGCGTGCTTTTTGTAACTAGTGTTCCCAATCCGAAAAAGTAGAAAACTTATCAGAGACATGACGTTTCATAACCAAAAACAAGCTCGAAACGACAAAAGCCCAGCCATCTTTTCGTTTTTAAATGGTCGGAAAAGAGCTAAATTCATACCACTGTTTTTATTTCATTGAACAAGTCAAAAAGGGAAGATACTCAACAATCTTTTCATATTTGATGAGTCGAAAAAGAGCTTAAAGGTGACTCATGGGAAATTTTAGTGGTATGGACCAAGCACGTATCGGCTAGGAATTGTATTCGTCACCCCTGTTTCTACATAGAAACCAAACGTAAGATCCATTAGAAAAAGATACACATTGTGATGTTTAGAAAAACTAGGTCAAAAACCCTGAAACCATAAGGAAAAACCAAAAACTATAATAAAACCCACAACCTATAATTGAAAACCCTAAAATTTCAAAAAAAGTTTATATAAGACTTGTGGTAAAAAACATTTTTACATTGTTTTGATTTTCAACCTTGGTAATTTTTTAAACAACACGCACTTGTGCAATTTCGAAGGTTGATTTCTTCATCTGTGGTTAACCATTTCGCGCCATACTTTCACCAAGTAAGTCTTACCTTTGCCATTGTGTTTTACTTGTTTTTAAAGTCTAATTTCATGGATTTTGGTCAATTTTTGGTGGATTTTTGGTTCCAAAAAATCACCTCGGTCGTCGCAGAAGTCCCCCACGGGTTCACGACGATCGGAAATTTAACACTTGCCAAAATAGACATCATCGCAAAAAACACGTGTACCCCTGCAATGATCTGGAAAATACTGAACTATGAAAGCGAGTCGTCGCAGTTGTTTTAGAAACAGCTACGACGGCGCAGTAAACATAAAATTTTCTTTCTTTACGCCATTTTAGACCATAAAAATGGCTCAAATTAGTTCTAATCAGTTAGCATTTGCACATGCAGGGTGCAAAAATGGTGTTTGCGTGGCAAGAATGCACTCACAATGCTAACGAAAAAAGAGGTGCTATGGACCCACAATGCATACAAGTCCATCCGAACTATGGAATATTGAAATTCTTCCTCACACCCCTTTTACAAGCGCAACTGGACTTACTAGAGTTCTTGATTCACTCGTGGGACCCGACAGAGGGTAAGTTTATCATTCGGGTTCAGGAGATCGAGTTCGACGCGATCGACATATATTTCTTTACAGGCTTATCTCTGTTATGAAACCAGCTCAAGAAAAGATAGAAAAGATAGATCAACGCCTTAGAATTTAGCCTCTTCGAGGGGGCAACCTCCTTTACATTACATGAATGAACAATTCTTTGATGATTCAAATGAAAAGACCTCCTCTCTATATATAGGAGTCTAAGGG